>JARWCS010324844.1:0-20902 GCA_034783895.1 Geukensia demissa | reverse complement strand
ACCATTGCCAACAAGATGAAACGTTAGACAAACACAGAACACACAACAATACACTGAAATAACGAACCCTACAAAAACCAGGCTGAGTTCAGGTGCTCCAGAAGGGTAAGCAACTCCTGCTTCACTTGTCGTGTAACTCAGTAGACAAAGCCGGTGTATAGTCACAATCGATGTTAGTCACCACAGGCTTAGGAAAGGTTCTGCATTTACGACAGTGGGAAGATACCCATTGTCATTTGTGAAATGGAAATTTTGTACCGGTCAACCAAATTATGATGGTGTCCGAAAAACTTACGGAGTGATGACTCTAATCTTTCCCTGAGAAACCCTTGGCTCAGCAGCTTTCTTGTCAGCTGCATTCAGAAATTCAGATTACTACAAATACACTACCGAGATTTATCCAACGGAATTCCCAATTGTGAATTCCCCCAATTTGACGTGGACGTTCCTTTGACTTCTTCATACGGTGTATATCTTTCTCAGCTTGTTCTTTATGCCCGTGTTTATAGCGACGTTTCATATTTTAAATCTCTGTATGACTGTCAAATTATTAAGTCATTGATTTCGTTCCCACAAATTTAACATTTAGTGGACACAAAGGTTTGGTATTAAAATTTTGATGTACTTTTAATCATCTGATGAAAATGGGATATCATTTCCTACTTTTTACGGAAACGTGGGAAATAAAGCTCTTAGATTTAACTAAATCAACATGGTCGTAACATTCATCTTAATAAACTTACCCGTAAATGTTATCGTCACAGCATTATTATTAAATCTTTAAATGTTTTATTGGAACTTATATTGACTTTCTGATAAAAAGCTTAATACTGAACTAAACCTTTTATATTTGTATAACATTGTCTACTTCCTGTCTATATATTTTTAAATTAGCATTTGCACAATCCCATGTTTTCTTTGACTTCTAATGACATTTAAGCACCAAATAAAATTGAACGTGTTTCATTGATACCGTAGTAAAGGAAAACTTGGTTTCCTGATCGGCTGCGTTTTGGTTTTGAACTAACAGACAGCAACTGTAAATACTCTTTCGAGGTCGATACTTTTTTTGTATCATGGATCACTTTTAATTGTATGTGTTGTCTAAAGAATTCGATGATACCAAACAGGCAGAGAGAAAGTAAGGTCAGAAGACAGATAAGACCATGACTAACGAAATGAAACGAAATACAAAGTATACACGACACTACACTGAAACTGGAAACTAAAGCTGGAGTAACATGAAACCTACAAAAACAAGGATGAGTTCAGGTGCTCCTGAAGGGTAAGCATTCCTGCTTCATTAGCGATACCTGTCGTGTTACTTTTTAGACAAAGCCGGTGTATAGTCACAATCGATGTTAGTACTCCTATACCAGGACGGACTGGTTTGCAGTCACGACAAAAGGAATATATCCTTTGTCATTTGTGAAATGATTATTTCGTACCGTTCAACCAAATCATGATAGCGATCGAAAAAATTTCGGAGTGATGACTTTAATCTTTCCTCGAGAAGTCCTTGATTCAGTTTTCTTGTCAGCAGCAAGTAAATAAAATCCTGATAGGAAGCACGTGAGCTGGAGTAGCGAATAAGCTGTGAAATATGCACTTCATATGCAGGTGCGGTTGGAATGTTGCTACACATGAACGGAATGTTTACAATGGAAAAATCAAAGTCATCTGTTTTGTCAAGTTTTGTTCTCAACGCGCCCTTACTGTCATTTAGTCTGTATACGAAGCAGACCTTTCTGATTCTGTAGATTTCTGTTGATTTCAAATTCGGTCAACATACCAAATTTAGAATTATTTTATGAAAGAACATCATCTACATAGCGAAACGTGAACCCAAAAGATAGAGCCAATTTTTTTTCTCTTTTCTTTGCAGAAAGTTCTGTATGAAAGCTTGTTGGTTTTCCGTAGCGATATAAAGTGTTAATTCTGTTTCGTGTGTTTTATTACTGTGTTCCTATTAGGGGGTTTAAACCCGTCACATACTTAGTGTGCCTGTCCCAAGCCCCAAAACTGTGGTCCAGTGGTTGTCGTTTAAATAGTTAATTATTGAAATTCGTTTACCATTAGTTCAATAGATTAAGTCGATTGTCGTGTTTTATGAATAGTTTCATTTTTTAATTTTTATTTTGGGGGTCTTTTACAGCTTCCGTTACGGTATTGATTGGCCGAAATGAGATCTGTAGAAGTTTACCTTCGAGTGTTATTTGGTGGAGGTGTCTCATGCCACATCTATTTTTATAATATATTCTTCCAATATATTGGTATACTACAATTTGAAGCAATATTCCATTCGATTGTATGCACAATATTCTAAAAGTGTCGGAATGTAGAAAATATCGATTGATGTTTGATAAACAGATTATTAAAAACCAATTCCTTGTTCGGGAAGACTGACAATCGAGGAGACCAGTTGTTTGTTAAATAACACGAATATTTGTAATAGTTATCTAAGGTTAAATGCATCTCTAGTGTCCCCTTTCAAAATGTACAATTCAGTAGGGTTGTTGTGCCTATTTGTTACAAGTCTGACATTTTTGGAAACAAGGGAACAAAAAAAAAAAAAACCAAGACATACTTATATATGCACAAGACGACATTCAATCATTAATGTTCGCTACCAATGTCAAGCATGGTACCAAGGCTGAGATTGTCCATTTATAGATCTGCTTTAAAGTTTAAAGGCTAATTCCATGAGCAACTGTCATTTCAGTCCCTACATTTTTGAACGGGTAGGCATATCAGATTTTAAGCTTGCAAGGAAAACAGGCATGTTGAATTTCACCACATTCCCATATTTGCAAAAAAAACAGGACACTCATGACATCGAACCATAATGCTTAAGTCTTGTGGGTCTGCCTTTGGTCCAAAAGTTTATTGTACTACATGTGATAATCCTTTTGGTAACACTCAAACATAAAATAGTGTACCCCATGAAAATCCTATCTACTTATACCACTGTTTCCTATGAAGTCAAAAGAACCATGAATCATTTCCCATGAAATATGTCACAGGAAGGACACTTTTTGGCTTTCAACTTAACATTGTGGATACGTCGTTACCTTTGAAATTGGATTGGCCTTTACATAATCAAAGAAAAAATTTAATCACTTAAATTTATATATTAAGAACGATAAATGTTTGTACATCACTTGGTGACGAATTGGAAGAAAATCCTAAGTGAAAAAAATATTTAAATCACTACCTTTTTGGTTTAATTCCAAAAAATGAAAAAAATCCATTAACCAAAAAAAAATATTTACAAATAATCTTAACAAAATCTTAAACAATGGTTTCATAAACAAAAAAATTAGATAAATTAATAACGAAAAAACACCGAGTTTGACTCGGATAAAGACAATACACTGGAAGACAGTCTTTGGTCTGCATCGAACATCTACAACAGAAAGGTGCCAGCATGTCATGTGCAACCTACAGCATGCTGGGATTACATTCAACTATCCAGGGCTAAATACCAATTCTATATCTGATTGGTTGCTGGTGAAAGCCTGTAAAGCGTGGTGATGTATTTGCCCAATCAACTTGCTCGCATGTTCAGAGTAAACTTAGCACTTGTGTGCATAGACAGAACAGCGAACCAGTTAATTTGCCCAGGCTGGTTGCTAGCTAGCCTCTTGACTGTTGATATGTACTAAACACTTTCTCGTTCTATTGTTGGCACCCAGGAAATAGTTTGGGAATTGAACATAAACAAAGAGATTCAACTAACAAATAAAGATATAAAAATTTTTGAGATCAGTTTGGAACATTCAATTTTACAAATATCTCAAGGCTTATTTGAAATCGTGAAAATAGCACCACTATTAAGCTTATATTCGGTGGGCCTACCATTAATGAACACTCACTACATTTTTTGGCAAGATTAATTGTGGCAATACTGCCAACAGTTAAGAATTGAAACATTTATCAAGTGAGCCATTTTAACATAAATGCATTGTAATACATAGCTAGTATTAAAATTAAAGCAAATCTGTAAAAGCTTTTCTGCGGCAGCAGCTGTTACAAGAATAAAAATAAGCATTTCCCAAAGTACCTTCTAAGTGCCACATCAAACGAAATTCCCTTTCTTACTGTGCAAACATGAAATTGCCAACTACCCCTATGATATTCTTGTGTCTCAAGCACAAAAATTTCAATGTTCACATCTATAATTGTTTTGACAAATCAGTTTTGTGGAAAATGTTTCTTCTTTTTTTAATTTTTAAAAGTATGGCAAGCACTGATGGAGTAGTTGGATTAATTTTACTAGACGTCTTCTTAACATTCCAACCAAAGACAACCCTACAATAAATGCACTAACTAAATTTTATTAACGACTTTTTTCATTCTTATAAAGTAATGGAAATATATTACACAAATTAATGAAACTTTACATGGTCACCGGGAATTATAGGTAATTGTAGAATATATGTGAAACTTAGCACCAAAACTAAGAAGACCACTTTTTAAGTCAAAATGTCTTCATATTGTGACTTTAAAAAATGTTATTTTACCAACAAACCGACAAACACATTGCACCAGCTACTGTTTTGAACAGAACATCTACACCATTTGATCCAAAGCTTTCCATATCTAAGTTAATGTATACAGAAAAAAATGGGTGGTATCCAAATATAGGCATATCGTATTAAATGCAAACTCTGGCGATTTTTAATTTTATGACTTAAATATGTCTTTATTTTCATCATTTTGTGTTGAACACATTTATTTGTAAATGCTAGAATACTTATAAATACTGCATAAAATTCTTTTTGCAAATTTGGCCATAATGGCTAACTTGAGGTGAAAATTTCTTTTTTTTTAATACGATTATTTTTTTCAAGATGTCATTTAATCTTACTCTAAAACACAAATTAAAAAAACAATATAGTTTGTTCCCAACTTAAAATTACAAATTGAAATATGCAGCAATTCTTATTTTCTTAATTCTTATTCTAAATTATAAATTACATTATGCAGTGATTTATTCTTATTCTAAATCAAATCAAGCCTTTTATTTGAATACCACAACTGCTGCTTAAAGGCATAATTTGACGCAAGACATCTTTTTAAGATGCCAGGTCAGCTGGAAGTATTTGCTAGGTGTAAATATATATAGATCACTCTAAAACCTCAACTTTAGAGGTCACTGCAAGAGGTCAAAGGTCAATAGGAAGTGAGATCATGCAGAAAAAGAGCACAACACAGTTTACTAGTATGTATAATGGTTATATTCTAAATTTTATATTTATTTATGCTTCTCTTTCAGAGTCTTACAAGCTAAGCAAACAACACACTGTAAGCAACAAAATGTCCAATTGGACGCATTTATAGCAAATAAGCTTAAGCAATTCTACATGTTATAATAGCAATGTATGTGGAACTGTGTGCAAATTTTTACACAGTATGATCAATTAAACTATAAATGATGTTGTTTTTGTGAGTTTTTCGAAACAAAACCATCACCGGCTCACATTGATATATATAAAATAATAATAATAGTTTACATTATGATGGCTGCTGGAAATTAACTCTACAATCATGGCATGCATAATGGTTTTTTTTTTTCCATCTAAGTTGTTAAAAATCAAGCACTGATTATTTTCATTGAATTCTTTCAAGATATTTCATAAATTTCTGATCATTTTAGTAAGCATTTTTTTTATCCAATCAGATTTTTATCTTCTCCCATGCTTCAACTGTAAACTATCCAATGGCCTGCCATATGTTAACCTTTGTTTTTTGCCTTCTGCTTTTTGTTACAGCAAATCTGATTGGACGAACAATCAATACAACACACAATTAATATGTCATTTTCAGAAGCAGCTGCTAAATATACTCATGGGCACTTGCTGAGAACTGTTTGACAGCTCTTTGAACAATCAGGCAAAAATCTGTGCATGAACCACATTAAAATATCAAATGATTATTTTTAATAAAAAATACTGCTAATAAGTGAAAGTTCTCACTCTTGTCATTGATAATTTATACCTAAAGTTTTTTCTACTAGAATGACCAAAACAACTCAAAAATCTAAATTGAATTAAATTTCAAAAAATTTGTAAGAAATTATAAAATTATCATTATAAAATTTTTCGGTTGTATGTCCAAGCACAGAAAATGCCATGTAAATTGTTCACACATAAGCTAACAAAGCCAAGTACAATTAGGTCATACCATAAATTGTTTTAACACTACAGGTATGCAAGCTTTCTCGGATTTCATATAAAAAAAAACTTTGCCCGAGACAAAATCTCTAGAATTTTACACCAAAATATCTTGAAAGCGAACATTTCATGTTCCTTTTCTATCCATATACATAACAATGCATGAATTGCAGTCATCAAAAAAAGAAAAAAAATATATATATATACATGTACATAATCATAATATGAATAATTATATCGGTAACCATAGTAACATTCATACAACAAAGAACACATTCCATGCTGTGTGTTTAACACACAGCTAAAGATTAAAATAAAATGATCATTCAACAAGGTTTTAATATACAATGAAACTGACATCCAATCTCTGCCTTTAAAATTTTTCAAATAATTTCGCCTGGAATTTTATCATATTTCCAAACATTTTTTTTTACTATTACACAAATTTTTTCAGATTTTGAACACAGCCTTTAATTTTTCTTCCATTATAACTATCATCTACAAAGACTTATGGTTAAAAAAAATACAGTACCAAATTGCAGGAATGCTCAAAATCATCGATTTTTAGATTGCTCCAGACTTAAATGCAAAAAGAAAATGACTGTGCGTTAATATTGGGTTCTTAACCAGTAATTGTTTTCCGCTATATTTAGCACAAAGCCAAAAAAGTCAAGTTCTCAAATTTGTAAAAAGAATATTTACTTGCTGTTACAAAGTGTAACGTTCTCAAAAAATCAAAACATGTGTTCATATTTGCAAAACATCCTGTAAAGATACATTTTAAATGCATCAAAACAAAATCAAAAACAGAAAAAGAAACAAGAAAATTGTTCTTAAAAAAGCACCAACTTAGGATAAGAACACATTTGATATCTGACTTTGGGGGATTCAGAATTATTGGTTTAATTTCTAATCTTGGAATTTTTTTTTTTCAGTAAAAATTCAGCAGAGATTGGATCGAAAATTATGAAAGGAAAAAAAATGATGATGTCTTTAAAAACCACTTTAACAAAAAGACTAAAATCTACACACTAACATCATTCTTAATATCACAAATAATTAACAAATATATCTTGTCATGTAAATACATTGAGAAAGTAACATGTTGATATGGCAATCTAAATGTCAGTTATGGAAGGGGGGAGGCAAAAACTGGGAATTTAAAAAATAAAATCAACTACTTTTCTTTCATGAAATTAGTACATCAAGTCATCGAAATTCAAATTTACATGAAACTTTTACAATACAAATATAAAATAATATATAATTTGTATTAAAATGTTAACTTATAGTTTTATTAATGAATTAAATGCACTGATGAAAATAAAATATTGAAGAAAAAAAATATTTTTTTGCTCTGAAATCTGGTTCTGAACAGTATTTACTATTTCTATGGTTTTATTAGAGATGCATCTTGATTTGAGATCAAATTGCAATTTTTTGGCAAAATGTTTATTAAAATTGTGTATTTGAACTTATAAATAAATGTATGCTTGGACATTTTCATAGTTGATTATATATTCATAACAGTCTAGAATAAAATATAAGTCATATGGCACTTTTGTATAAAACATTATTAGAAAATTTCAGCAACAGTGTAGCACTATGGTTAAAAAAATGCAGAAGTTAATTCTAATTTTTTTCACCAACATAAGTAAAATTCCACTTTTTACAACACTGAAATAATTTTACAAAGAAATTAGTTTTTTATAAAGTGCAAGATAAAATAATTTTAACAATTTGCATTAACCTTTATAAAAAGATGTTAAAAAAAATTCAAAAGACTCCAGATATAAATTTTAAAAAGTACATAAAACTGGTACCTAAAATACGAAAAAAAATTCCTCATAGATTTAAAATTAAAAATCTCGAAAGAGAATTTAAGAAAGTAATTTTTGCATAGACAGTATAAAGTTTAACAAGTTATCGTAAAACTTCCAGTTAAAAAGTGCAGACAGGACTGTCCTTAAATATTAATTTGTTTATGAACCGGAGACTTATTTAAGAATTGGGCAAAAAATATAAATAATCTAGTTTTTTTAATATAAATTAGATCCCTATTTCTTTACCAGTGACAATATTATTTACATTTGACAAAATAGCACTTTACGTTGTACAAGACTACCACCGAATAAACACAAAAAGTTATAAAATAAGTTTTTATATGGATTTAATTGATACAGTAAGTTTGGTTTTAACATCAATTGTAGGTTTTTAAAGATATATCAAAGGACAAAAAGTTCATTATATGGCACATTTCATCATAAAACTCAAGTTCAAACAAAACTTGTTCATCATATTAATGAATAACATAATAAGTCCATAAACAGTCACAACAAAATCTAAAAATAACAATGGTCAAATTTATTAATGTCCATTAAAGAGAAATAATTGTTTTTTGCTTTTTAGTTTAAAAGGAAGGCATGTTCTCAAATTGTCTCCCCTGTATATCCTTAGGAAAAAAGAATCAAAACAGCAGAGATGTCAATATTTAAAGTTCACAGAACTTGTTCCATATCTAATCAAAATTTGAACATTGATATGTTTTAGGTTGCACTGTTTATGTCCCAATTTTAACGTGCACCTAGTAATTGCACCATTTTATCTTCAAAAAATAATTTACAACAAGTGAAACCTGCACATCCCATTACATAATGGATTTATCCAAGCAGGAATAGTCCATTCATTGTTATACAATAGGTATGGCAGGTCAAAATATAAAAAACTAAAGTAACTCAATAACAAAGTAGAAAAATAATCAACACACCGCTGTTAGCAGACATTATGTCTGATGCATGCTAGCAGCTTGTGAATTGTGAAGTAATATGTTGAAGCCTAGGATTGCTTTTAACTTATATTTCCCTACCGCATATTCAGTATCGATGCCAACTCATTCAATGTTATTTGAAAATAACTTGTAACCAATTCACAAATATCTCTCACATTTTTCATAGAAGAGTTTTTTATCACAAATTGAATAGTTTTTGAAATCTAAATTCTCTGTAAATGCAGTGAAAGTGTGTGTCCATTTACTCAACAGTTTTAAAAGTTTTCAAATAACACGGAATGAAAAATCATAAGCGCTCCTAAGAATCCTGCTTTGCTGTGTGGCACTTAATAAAATTGGGAGATGCGTATTTTGCAAGAAGGCTCTAAAATTAAAGACCTTGCGTAGATACTATAAATAAATAGCCTGTTGATAAATTGCTGGTAGGCTTGCAAGCCAGTATTTCTTTTTTGTGTGAAGATCAGCCTTGAATTGAGCAAAATTCTAATCTGTGGAGAACTTAACATGGCACAATATTACATGACTATTATAACGGTGAAAAAACAATGTGTTTGTCCTGCATTGGCGAAGAAGTTGAAATTGTCAACAATATGGCAACCATAGAATTTGGTGTCACCGGAGACCCAACAAAAAAGAATTTTTCTAAATAGCACCTTCCGAATGAAATGGCCACTTGTTATGTGATAAATATAACAAATTAATTTCAACTCTTTTTATCCAATGGCAGGAATCATATAGTCAATGAATCACAATAAAGTCAAAAATTTGACATCAATTGGATGTTTGGAAGATACAATCTCTGTCACTTAGCAGGTGGAAGTTCTACAGGAATATGGTAATATTTGCACATAGGTCTGGTGCATTTTCCTCTTACTGAATCACGACAGACTGTTACCTTCCCATCCACAACTTCAACATATTCTGCAAATAGACGGAAATAATCATTTGATAAGTTTATCATAGGTTCTTAGAAGATAATTTTGCTGTTAATAACACCTTATAATAGTTTCTTAGATTTTGATTGGTCAAGTTACAGTGTATTTCTAATAGATTTTAAGAATTTTTGCAACCCATGGCAGATATGTAACAAGTTTTCTATTTGTTGGTGTATTTACCAAAGGATTTCACATTTAACCATGGAATCTGCGAAAACATATTTGTCTGTTTTACACTAACAAGCTTCTTCCTGCTGAAAAAATTGTTCAGAAGTTTTGATGTTTATCTTTCAACAATAATAATAACAAAAACAGATATATCATGTTTTGGAGAGGTATTTGCTAAAAATACCAGTCTCGAAAATAAATATAACTTGACTGATAGCTCAGAAAATTTTACAGTCTCTTGACTGGTATTTTTCGCAAATACCACTCAAAAACATGATATATCTGTTCAAAAGATATCAATACTTTCTTTCCAAGATCTTTAAATTTCCCTACTTATGCAGTTAGAGAGAAAAGGATCTAACAAATCGAACACCACATCACTTTTCTTTGTTAAGCAAGGGTTTAGATCATTCTGAAGGCTTTTTCAATTAAAATGGTTTCAGAAAATGTGACAAACTGATTTCATGACCAGTCAATTCTGATGGTCAATGAAACAAGCTTTCAAACAATACCAAGGTTAGATATATGTTAGACGGGTGCATTAAAATGTTTGAAATGGCTTCATTAGAATTCTTTACAGATTTAGAGTTCCAACAAGGAGTAGTATTCCACCCTTGCTGAAGGACCTGTGGAGACCTCTAGATTTCTAAATTTCCTCCGTTTTTCTCATGGTTGAGTTCAGTCTCTGACATATACCCTACATCTTTTCATTTTCATCTTTTATTAATTAAACATTCACATCATTGAAAAATAAAACCTTTTCTTCTCAAAATAAAATATTTAATATCCACAAAATACCACAAAATACTATTTTGTATTTTAATCAATTTCAATTCTAAATAAAATTAACTGAAAAAATTAAAAAATTTTCACAAGAAACTGCTGACAAGGTTAAGGTCTTAAATCTCATGGAAATCTGACCAGAATTATTCTTATGAGAAAGTTTATGTGAATTTTACAGAAAAAAAAGGAAATTTTACAGTTAATCAATATGAAATTGAAAATATGTTGGGTAAATGTCAGAGTCGGCACTTCAACCACAAGAAAAATTCACAAATTTAGAGGTCTCCACAAGGGTGGAATACCACTCCTTGTAAAAAGCTCTAAATTGCCCCAAATAAAAAGTTGTGTATGCTTAATATAATACTACTAATACTTATGTAAGTTACTTACCTTCTAGTACATGCACGTACTTGCATGTAGGCCGATTACATTGGCCTAACCTAAAATCTCGGCATGCTGGGAGGGTGTCCAGTAACTGTAACAGCAAGAAGAATTTTTTTATACTTTAATGAAAATGAGCTCAACTTAGTTAGAAATCTTTCAATTTCTACTTGCAGTTTCTTAACAATATAACAATATCGGTTGACCACACAATTTCTTGTAAGAAACTGCAAGTAAAAATTGGCCATCAAACAAAAATATGGTTAACCCCTGAATCAGAGACAGACATATTGTTCTGTGAAATTTGATGCAGTCAGTATAATTTTCAAGAAACAAAGTTTTGCAGCAAGAATCAAGTTTTAAACAGATTAACTGGCATTCGGAAAGAATTAATTAGCGCTGGACTTACAGGAAATTTTTCGGCAGGCATTGCAGGAAATTATGCAAGAATATCTTCAAGGTATGTGTAAACTCCAGAACTCAAAATAGCCTGTTGTTATCTGCCATGTTGTTGTTTCATTATAATATTGTACAAAAACATTATCTAAGAATGCAAAAACCATAGATGACAAAAATATGTGGAAACATACTTCTCCAGAAAAAACAAAGGTCTGAAAGTCTGCCTGGAAATGAAACACCATTAGAACCGCCATACTTTTAAACCAAAGACCTGATATGAATTTAACTCATCTTATTCTGTTAGGATACGGTTGCTAGAATTACAGATCTTAGCCTTCTCTGATATTTAACAAAGATAAAATTGCAATATTTTTCATTGTAAGATTTCATTTTAATTTCACTGATCTTTGATTCCATGTATTGATTTTTTGGTAGGTTCTGTTTCAGAAGATAACAGATCTGAGAATCTTCTCGGAAATTTTTAACCAAAGTTGGAAATGTTTTAAAATTTCATATGTTGCATTTGACCTTTGATTCTGTAAGTAAATAGTGGATAGGTACTTTAAGTGTACTTGCTGAGAAAACAAAATTTTGAGAACACTAGGTTTTAACATCATAAACGGTGAACCTAAATGACCTTAGAGCCTAGGTCACTTATGTGCATATTTAAAAGAAAGAATATGAAATATGTGCCAGAAGGACGGGGTCCACATCTTAAATTCATTTATAAAAGATACTCAAAAGCCAAATTTAACTACACTTAAAGCACTTAAGCATATCATATCTTGCCACAAACATACCATATTTTTTGGAACTATAATGCATATTGATACTATTGCATTGTTTCAAAATAAATAGAAACTTGGGGGCTGAGGGTATTCACAAACTCCTTGATAGCTTGAAGATGAACTTAAAAGTCATAAAATCATTCTTTCAAAAATGACATACAGCTTCTGGAAACCAACCAACCTTTCTTCGTGCAAAATTTCCCACAATGCAACACCATAACAATGAAATAATATGTGGTCATCTGTCACAAGATGACAGAAAATCTCAATTGCTGCTGCTCATTTGAAACTTTGAACTGAACAGTTTTGTTGACAAAAACCTCAACCAGTTTCTGAGACATGCTGCGAGAAAAACTTAAAAAATATACCCCTGCTCCCCCATGGATTATCTGCCCTTGGAAAGAGCTGAGATGGATTTCTTTTCTTTATGAATATCCACATTGTGTGTAATGTTCATGTACAGTTTATAGAAATCCATTGAATAGTTTAGGAGATGTGCTTACTATAAAGTATGTGGACAGACAGAGCAGGGTAATCCTGTATACCCTCGAAACTTCGTAACTTCGTTGCGGGGGTATAAATATCTCACTTCTGGATAACAGTTGAGATTATTTCATATTGATTGTTTGTTTGTTTGAATGGGGTTTAACGCCACTTTCAACAATATTTCAGTCATATCGCGGCGGTCAGTTTTACTGGTGGAGGAAGCCGGAGTACCCAGAGAGAACCACCGACCTTGGGCAGGTAACTGACAAACCTTATCACGTGTGATGCGAGTTAAACGCACCTCGTTTTTGTATGGTACAAACCCTGGCGCGAACTCACGCCGTATTGTGTTTCATATTGAACTACAGAAGAAATATAAAAGTTGAAAGATAGAATTCAGCTTTAAACTTTTTGATGAATACAGTTATTGCGTACAACAATGCTTAAACAAAAGTTTGTACAGCCACAACAAACAGCAACAACACCAAATGAAGCAAAACAACAAACAACAAATAACAAAATAGTACTACAACAACACTTCAGAGTTCCATGGATTTTTTTTTTACAAATACCTCTAAAAATAACATTTTATTTGGGAAATTATTTAAACTGGGGCCCAGGAAAGCATGAGAAATTTTCATTTAATGAAAATGACAAAAATCATTTTTTAAATAATTTTTTTTTTTCAAGGCAACTAATCAACTTTAGTTCTTGCTTCCAATTATAAATATGCTAGGCATACCTATTTTTTCCAATAATAAATTAAATAAAATAACAATAACTTTTAACTGACTGCTCTAATTAACTGAAGCATTTGGTCCAATCTGATTAAAATCAGATGTTGGTAAATTGCTCAAGTGCTCATGTTTTAAAAGCAAGATTTGACAATGCTCCATTCTACTTTCTGTTCCGATGAGTTTTCCATGATCCTCTGGATCTGTTATATGACTAACGCTTCCAACATCTTGGATGTAAGGATTTCATTCCCTGACATAAAAGGTTATCAGAACAGAAAGTAAATAGAGTGTTGTCAATTCTTGGTTTCAGAAAGTACCGGTAGTGTAAATTTTACCTAGATCTGATTTAAATCAGATTGCAATTGGTCAAGGCTCTTTTAAATTGGGGTAAGTTATCAACAGCTGAGTGTATCGGTTAAATCCAGCATCAGTCAAATAATACAAAAATGTTCAGTTCAATCCATTTCAAACGACAAGCGAGCATTGTATACTCCTTCTGGCCAGCATTTTAAGCTTAACTCGGAAATATTTATTTGTTCTAGCTATAAATCTAGCAAATAACTTCAGTTGATCAAATTAAAGCTGTATATCTTCATTTAAAATAAAATAAAAATCTAGCTAAGAAGAAAATTCTAAGTTGGCGGTTTCTACACCCAAATAAATATAGATAAATAAACAAATAAATAAATTGTTAAAATATTAGTAAAATTAGTAAATCAAGTTAGTTGTGCAACTATGCCCAAGTTATGAATATTACTATGTGATGCTCCTTAAAATTACTGCCTTTCTTCATAATTTTACATTTCTTTAACATTTTTGTCCCTATGGTGATCCTCTCATTTCACAATCCCCTTTTGTTACCCCATTTATCTGGTTTTTTCCTAGCAGAAATCTCATTACACTCTACCTGTCCATTCTGGTCAAAGTAATTTACGCTATGTGCGTTAGTAGGTATCAAGGTCGCAGGGGCTGTCACCAGGGCGGCGCCAGCTTCAGCAGCAGGGTTTACTACCAGTGGCACTGTTGTCATGGCGATAGTTAATTTGGTGCAGATGTTGAAGCAAATGAGCACCACATGCAGGTGACCGAAAGCAAATTATAAAGCACACAGGAGGAAGAGCATGAAAAGAATGAAATAAAACAATTTCATTTGCTAAGGCCTATCATTCAAATATTGTTTAGTTTCTCAATAGGGACTGAACTAAAGAAACAAAGTTTTGACAGATTTAACCCCCATTTATTACATCCCACCACAAAATTAATTTCATTTCATACTTAATTCTAATCCAAAGTACAAACTCTCAAAAAGTCTGAATGACCTTATCTTAAAACAGTCTACACAAAAAGACCTGCTGTTCTCCCTAACTTCGATGTAAAATATCTTTGTGACGAAGGTTTGTCAAACTGCATATGTTTTCAAAATTTTATGCCGGAGTGCTTGCTGCATTTTCGGATATTTAACGTTTTTCGTTATTTCATATTCTTGATTAATTTCACTTGAACCAATATTGACCTTTCTTGATGAAGTTTTGATGAATTCAGCCATATTCTCTGACAAATATATTTGGCATAACTCTCTCTGCCTTATTTATCAACAGGTCAGATGTTTCTATCTTTTATCTGCTCTCTTTAGTTTAAACTCAACAGGATTGGCAAGGCAAAAATAGAGTATGTTCGACCAAAAAGATTTCTGCCAAGTCAAAATATATTTTCACTAAAAATTTTTGATTTTTTTATTATGTGTGTGGAATCTTATCTATTTGCATGTATGTCGGCATGCATCATCGATATCCTCTGGGTTTATCTTAGTCTCTTCCTGCCCAGACTGTTACGTTCTTAACATCAGTTAATTTCCATTAGAGAATATCCAGTCTGGGGAAAGCTTCAGATTTGCACACACGGATTTATTGTCTTTTGTAAATATTAGTCCTGATGTTGTGGTTTTGGTGTATTTCGGGCTAGTTACTTTTAGGAATTAAGACCAAATGCATAAAGTAGGTCAGTGTAGGCTGACACTATAAAAATAATCTGGCTTGGAGGATGGTTATGCCAATGTCACTTTCACTCTTTCACGACAGTTGCAGGGATGTGATTTGGAAATTTCACAGCCCACAGAATTTACCAGATATTCCCTGGTGGATGTATATATAATAACATATGGAAACAATTTTGAACAGGATTCTAACCGCAGAAATCTACAGAAGAATGACATCTTGCGTTGTTCTTAAATGAACAACATAAACTTTCCATAAATACACAATCGATAGACACCAATTATGGCCCAAGTATTTGGTTTTTATTTGAAAACGTATATATGAAAATCAATGACATGTTTTCAAATCTAGGTAGAATAAACATTTTTTTTTGTTGTCTCAAAAAATTTATTGTGGACTTTCAGGTCAACCAGATGTTAGTGAGGTCACCAAGAAATACTGGTATATTGTACATACATTTTGGCAGTATATATAAATATACATTAGCAAGCAGCTTGTTGATTTTTTCGAATGTATTGACTTGAGATGTTTACATGAAAAGCAATGCTTAAGCAATGAAATTTTATAGGTTTAATAAAAAATTTCAGGGCTTTGTTAAGATCTTGGGGTCAAGAGTCATGTTTTTTTAAAAATCCTATTCAATTATACAAACTAAAAATTTTTTACCGATGAATGTATTTTTTAAATTAAGCACGAATAATCAAAAATCACGGGGGTTGCAACTTGACAGCTTTTAAGGTATTATTACAAACATTCATGATTAAAAAAATAATTAATTAAACAAAATGAAAGCTGCAACTAGCTAATACTTACTGTACATAAACTGGTAATCACCTTTAGTAAATTAGAAAAAAAAAATTTTTTGAATAAAATGACATGTTTTTCTTGAACACCCAACATTGCCTCAAGTTCAATTTTTCTTAACTTTTGATTTGCCTTTGAACAGAGTTTGTCAGGGGAGGGAACATCAGCCTAATAAAAAAATGAGAAAAAAGGTATAAAAGGCCGAAGCAGATTTGAGAGTTTGCATTTTTTTTAAATTTCTCTTAATTCAATGTTTCCATCCCAAAAATGGAAAGCTTTGATAAACCCAACCCAGCATAGAATGTATTCATGCTTTTGAGAAACTAAAAACAACATTTGAAATAATATAGGCATACAGTGTGAATTATTGGTTAAAACAAAATATAATAAGATAAATCATATAAAGTGTTCATATCAATACATGTATGCAAAACGAAAATTAGAAAGCAAAAATGTTAATAAATAATAAAAAGTAATCTGTGACTATCACCGTTATATTCTACAACATATAGTGTGTTAATCCATAATGTGATAAAAGCTAGTGTGAAAAAATTCTTCGTTTTTTTTTTTTTGTGAGTGTGCATTATATGCTAAAAGATATGCACTGATCTGAATACCATATTTTTGGTATTTAGCATCTCTTCCACTAAAAGCACCCCCTAACCTAAATTTTGATTGAAATCTTTAAGTATCCCTGCAAACTTCCGGCAATGGAAGATCGAAAAACAGGAAGTTCTTTTAAAAAACCAACATTTTATATCAAGAAACATTTAATGAAGGGGAAGGGAACTAGAATTATTCATTTCAGATCATTCTAGACTTTGGATATAAGAAATTACTTCAAAAGGGACTTAAAAGAATTCCCGATTTTGCAAATTCTAATAAGTGCCCTGGGCGTTTAATACAAGGAATATGGTAAATGAAAATTAAAGAATTTTTTCACATTAGCCGTTCTACACCGTGTGAATTATTAGTATTTGGCAAAGTGGAAATAGAAATTGGTTTTTGTTGCAGTTCATTCCTCATTCCTTATGCAGTTCAGGAGTCCACAGTCTTATGCTGTTTGTTGGTTATGCGAGATTCATTCCGATAGTTTCAGTATTAGAGGTAAAGTTGGTTATAATATCGACATCAAGGAACCAACATTTTTCCATGTAAATATTCACATGAAAACAGTGGAGAAATTATTTTCAAACTGTTCAAGAAAGCTCTTGTAAGATATGTCTATGAAAGCTCATGTGAGAGCTATCTTAAATATCTTAAGAAAACATTTTTGTCTCAAGTTCAATATGATCTTAACATCTTAAATAGCTGTGGCAAAAATTCGGAATTTTTTTTGTCTTGTGTTGAATATAACCAAAATAATTCAAACAGCTATGGAAAAAATATTTTTGCCTAAAATGAAAATGAACTAAATATATTAAATTGGTTGCATTGTATAACAAGGCATATTATCCTTTTAAGAAATTTCTGTTATTCTTATGTATTATACAACATGGAAAAACTGAGTGGAATAATTTTTCGCATGGAGAAATGTTGATGTCAACTCAATATAACTTTAGTGTAGGTTATTTCAATGCTAACGGAACCTTAACCACATCATAAAATACATAATTCCCCTACAAATTCAGTGTCATGTGTATAAAATGAAGTACACAAGATCAAAGGGACATGACCCATGTAGAAATTTTTACAGTCAGTGACAGAAGGGAAATAACTCACTTGTTACTGGAGCTTGTTGGAACTGCATAGTGGAGAGAGTAGGCTGGTAAATCTGTGCTCCATTCTGAATTGTTGGACTAGCTTTACTGTCTAGAAAACAATTTTCATTTTATTTATTACTGATGTCTTGTTCTGCTACTTGCACATTGCAATCCTAATCTACTAGGATTTTTAAAATCTTAAGCAACAAAATCAAATTTTTAGAAAATAAAATTTCTCTCAGGGTTACAAATAGTCTAACTTTAATTTTTTTTTAAATTCAACATATAAGCAGTTGTAAAGCCTGCATACATTAAAAAGAAATTGATTCGAAGCCAAACTATGGTTATTCCCCTTAATCAATTTCTATTAAATATTTAACTAAATGGCGTGAATGTTAGCTGACCCCCCCCTTACTCTCTAAAGTAAAAAAATGAGTAAGAAATGCTAAGCAAAAGCTAATTTTCTAATCTTTCACACAACAAACAGCATATTGTGGAATTTTAATAAAATTAATACATATTTGCAGCGTAAGTGCATGTAACATAAGCACTCTATTTATTAATATAAAACTTCGATGATGAAAAACGTTTTCTGATTTTTATTTTAATCATGAAATATTTAAATATCTTGTCAAATTCTGTTATTGCGTTCATTAAATCTAAATCTATCAAGTTCTGTTATTGCGTTCATTAAATCTAAATCTATCTGTTGGAAATACAAAACAGCTAGATGTCCTTCAGTGGTGCTCCTATAGAGGAGGTTCATACACAGTGAAGAGGAAGATGATGGCCAGATTCTGTTAAAATATAGGGTCACTGCATGTGCAGTTTTATAAAATTTTAAATGTATTGAAGTGTTCCCTATGCTGTAATTGTTAAAATCAAAATGGATAAAGGACAAAAGCACCTGTTAAATGTTACAGTTTCAAATGGTTTTAATAAACAATGCTAACAAAATATTTAAGCTGCCAATCAGCAACAAAAATTTAACATTTAAAGCCATGTTTAATACACATGCACATATCTGCAGCAAATCAATATCAGCTTAAAATTTTCACTTTTTTGAGAACCAATTGCATTGTGGGTAATTTATTTTTAAATGTACACCAAACTGTTATGATTAGTCAAGAATGAAGCAACCAATCAAATTTTATTAAATGACAGTCCATGGTTGTTATTCCAGAATGCAACTGGTAGAGTTAAGAACTAAATTTCGTCATGATAAATTTAGCTTAGCACATAAAACGTTCTGTTTTTATATTACATGTATTGCTTTATTTAGGATCTATTCAAATTAAAAATCGTGTAGAAGATCCTTCTAAAATAGACTGGCTTAATAGTCCCATTTTTTAGTGTATCAAATTTTTGGGATAATAAGAAAAGACTTAAGACACTCATTGAATTATGTCCTCCCACAAAAAAATAAAAGGAGAAAAACAAGCACGTTACTACTTTTTTCAGAATAATGCAGGTCAAAAGGGGGTAGGGGGGTAATCTCTTGAGAATCTGCAGCAGATAACTGTATAACAGTTTTTATTCAAAATTGGGACTTTTGTTAAACTCTGAGCAGAGGATAAAATTTATAATTGATCCATTTCCAACTGTAATAATTATCTCCCCTGATTTACAACCATGACTATGGTAACATTACAGTCTATGTGACTCTTGAATAATTATTCAAATTTTTACTTGTATACCAGGGACATATATTTAGATATATATACATCCCTGTGTATACCTAATTAAATCATATCAATTATAGTACACCAAGCGAAATTTGCCATGACTTAAGTCAAAATATATCGAAAGTTCAGCTACTAAGTATGTCATGTTATATATTGTTGGAATTCTAATTTTTTGCCGCAACTCATTGTGCAATTAGAATTTTAGTTTTCCTCAGCACCAAAAAAATCCCATTACCCCTCTATGTTAATTTTTTTACATTGAAAAAAATTGTCTCAAAATGGCATGTTTTCATAGCTTAATATTCCGCTTCAGTGTTATAGATGGAATATTATTTAACTTGATTCCTAAAATTTCATCTTTTATCTGTCATAAAACCACAAAAAATAAAAATACTATCATGTCTTGTCACCTGAGACCATTGGTTAAGTGCACCATCAAAATGAAGCAAATTTACAAAGTCGGAAAAATTAACATTACACCCTATGGGGAAATTTTTTATATCAAGTTAAAATGAATTTTTAGCTACAGCTTCAGCTGCAGCAAAAAATTAGAATTCCAACGATATATAATATGATATATTTCACTGTAAAACTTTTGAGGCAGATTCACTTTTGTTATGGCAAAATTCGTTTGGTATACTTTAATACCTAATTATCACCTATTTTTATTAATTCATTTTACACATGAGTATATTTTGTGGTATATTTGGGTAAAATTTAGGTGTATTTGGGTATATTTGGGTAAAAAGACGTGCTGTAAAGTTTATGGTGCAGACTGCATTTTAAAATTTCTGAGAACACATCATTACTTTACTAGACGAAACACAATTTCCACTGTCATGACTATGTACAAATCATGTATCATGTGCTACTCTGTTAATAATTATTTGGTAAAAATGTTTAAATATATATAATAAACTATGTTACTTATAACGCATAAACCATACACAAAAAGGTGGTATATGGTGTAAATATTCATGACACAAAAATTTCATATCTACAAGTAAATTCCAAGCAAAGGAACAGCGCTTTGATTGCTGTTCTTCATCTCAAAGTCACAGTGAGGCCTTCAACA
>JARWCS010324833.1:0-12579 GCA_034783895.1 Geukensia demissa | reverse complement strand
CATGTAGCAGAATATCAAAAACATACTCCTGATTTCAAGAGTTATCTCCCTTAACCTAGATCTACTACCTTAAACTTTCACCGATAGTAAAATTTCAAGACTTACACTCGGGTGTTCGCAAACAATTTAAAAAAAGACTTTTACCGATAGTGAAATTTCAAAGCTCATTGTTAGAGATAGCTTCATGCGAAGGAATTTCAGGAAGACATTACCATTTTTCAGTTTATAATGATGCCTCGCTAGAATGGAATATAGGATTTTGACACAATATGAGACTGCATAAAATTAAACGGAATGATTTGCCACTATAATAGTGACATTGCAGCCTTATCGAATGTGCATGGAACGGAAAAGGCTTCCCCTTCGAAGTATATCACCTTTTTCATTTTTGGAAAATTAAATTTCGGAGCCCGAACTTATTATTTTTTTTTTCTGTTTTGCCTCTTTGTATGGTTTAAGTTTGTCTTTCATATTGACCGTGAATTTTAGACCTTCCACATATTAAATCTACCCTGGAATTAAGTATCCATTACTATGACGGGTAGTATATTTTATAAACCATGTATACCGGGCTTATATGTGCTGTACATTTATCATCCATATACAATGATAAAAATATTAGTGTGTTAATTTAGGGTAAACACTTACTAGTGATAAAGATCACTAACACATATTCTGGAGTTTATTGGTGTATTAACTTGATCAGTTTTTTCATAAATTTTGGATTTAGTTGGGTTTTGGTGAGTTAGTGCAGATTATACGCCATTCATCTCTAGAAAAAATTGTTCAAGACTGTAGCAGATTTCTTACTGTGTCAAGTTTTAATGGTCCTTTAAGGCAAAACACATATTATATAACTACATCTTACAGTATTCTGCATAAAAGAACTTGGTGGCTTTCTTTGAAACTGCTATACAATTCGCTGCGCTATCATCCATTTTGTAACTTTTAACTTTACTCCACGTTACTGATGAGTTCTTTTCGACATAAAAATATACAAAAGTAAATAAATATAAATGGAAAATTTTGTTTTTGTGTTCCTGCATTTAAGTTTAATATGAATCCGACATTCATTACTTTTCTATGTCATCTCTTGTTCCTCTGTTTCCTTCCCATTTGTTACAACTGACAATTTCTTAGATAGAGCTTTATGTAGAGCCGCTCTTAGTTTACCACTCATCACAATGTAAATCACAAAGTTCGAAGCACATCCAATGACTGTGCAAAATTTCATCATTTCCATGAAAAGCTTCAGTTCTGCTAAAGTAAAATCAATGCTTCCCCATATGATATTTAATATGTAATTCATTGGTTCGCTGTAAGGAGAAGATCCTAGGATAAGGAATGGGAAGTTTTCAGTTAGCGTGTCAAGTAGAAAAGTATCACATTCGAAATAGCCGTTGAGGAGATATGTCATTATTTTGTCGATGTTGTCCGTCTTGTTATAACACTTCACCATTCTAGTCATATCTTGTTTTAGGTTGTATTTAACTAGTGCTGATAACTTCTGCACTATATGATCGACAAGACCTCCATAGTTTTCCTTGATTCGAAGTTTCATTTTTTCTTCAAATGTAATATATCTGTAAATTAAGAATTTGTCTATCCATATACTCACAAGTTCTTCATCAACAATGGGTTGTGGTACTAGACTACTATTTGCATCACAAGATATATTTTTTGTCAGATTTGTCTGTGTGTCAAGCAAGTGTACAACATGACCTTCTGCATCTTTGTAGCATGCCAATGACTGTTGGCTCACTTTTGTCTCAACTTTGCTCCAAGCTATATCCTCTTCTCCTAGGTCAAATCTATACGTATTGAAGAGATTGGAATTAATGTAAAGTCGTGGAATTTCAGAAAGAAGAAAGACTATTAACACACACAAAATTAATGCGCATGACTTCTTTTCGTATGCGGATGCGGAAGCATGCCGTCTGACGTGTTTACGGTTGCAAAGTTTAAAAATAATAAAGCAGGTAGATATGAACATAGTAACTGCTGCACAGACTAATATAGTAGCACATAAAATAGGATAAAATGTTAAAACATATTCCTCCAAAATTTCATGAGGTTTTGAAATGTAGCAAGTGGTGCCATTCACAGAACCCAGCGATACTACAAACATTCTAGGAATATTTATAACCATTGCAAATAAAAAACAAACCAAACAAGCTATGATTGATTGCTTAATAGTAATCTTTGTCTGACTCCACAAAGGAAAGGCCACCACCAAGAGCTTCTGGAGTCCAAGGAAACTAGTTAATAAAACTGATACAAGATGAAAGCTGTCCGAGAGCTGAGACATACAATAATGTATTACACAAACAGGATATTCCATATCTAATAACAGCCGAGTTTCATCAACGGTGTGGTTTCCATCTGACCACCATACTTCGATACTGTTATCTAACTCTGACCGTCCTATTTCCTTGTAGAAAAACATAAATAGCGGTTCCAGTCCATAGGTACACAGGGCTGTGAAACTATCCGAAATGGCTAATCCCTGCAGTATCACAGTTGACGGTGTTTTTATATCCTTTTCCGACAGTACAATAAATATTGTAATGTTCATCAATATTGCAAAATAAGATATAACCGGACCAACGACAATGTTCATTGTAAAAGGAATCCTCGGATATATGGTAAAAAACATCATAGTCTCTTCTGAGATATTTTCTAACATTAATAACAATATTTTATTAGGTTTTCAGAAAATTATCATTATATGTTCGCAATACAACCTCACCATTTTCTCATTTAGACTTAGATAACGGTTAACTGTCCTCTTTATTATAATGACTTCATGATAGAAAAACAGCACTTTGTGTAAACTTCCAGAATTAAAAAATACAACTTTTTGTCGACAAAAGCATTTATTTAACTAATTCTCACATAATAAAGGTTAATTTAGTCGAGTCTTCACTGCATGAGTTATCATCATATACTCCTGTCTTTTATAATAGAAGCATTCCTCTTCACGAATAGCGTGAAAACATAGTGATCATGTTGTTGCAGTGACAAACCTAATAATAGTGATGAAATTATTCCATTTCGAATAATTGGCGTGATGAAATGGATTTATGTTCGATCTTAGAAATAGAAATTATGGTTCAAGCATCTGATTGTTAGTAAGCAAAATATTCCATCACCACTGAATATTAATTATATGTGCAGCAGTATTTTAATTACTTAATGTAGTCTTTGAGCAATACTCACATGTCATAACAAAATATCAAGTCGCAGAATCTATTATTACGAGATGATCCCAAAGTGGCATTGCCGAACTTGCAGGGGTTGCTTATTTTTTAAATGCTTTCAAATCGCACACACGAACTTCCTAAGATCATAAATCATAATGAGATGATTTTCAATCTGCAAAAATATTGAAAGGACCGAAAAGTATTTTATTACACAGCAGACCAGTATAAAACAATTTTATCGTATAACGACATTACGGCATCTCCTAGAATGCGTACGTTTTTATCGAACATTACAAATGCAATACTTTTTATGTGTCCTTTTCCATGATCATTCATATACTTAAGTTTTGCTTTTTCTGCTTCGCTTCAACTCTGCAATTAAATGATAATTTTTTATTATAAAATAAGTTAGAATATTCCCAAGGAGAATATTGTAATCAGACAATGATTTTATTTTCTCTCACGTGTGGTCTCTTCATTTTTTGCAATTTTATCAAATACTTTCAACATTCAAACTTGCGAAAATTTATTTTATATCGATGTGCAAAAAAAAAAACAACAATCAGAAATATGCTTTTTTCGCTTAAAAAATCAGGCCTTGGCAAACTTTCTTCTTCTGGCGAAGGTTCTTTTTGTACCGAACAACAATAACATGTTTGAAAACTTTGGTTGTCGTGATGAAAACTTTTGGCTTTATAGATGATTCATTTAAAAGTAATTTGACGAAATCAAAATTCGATTTGAATATTTCACATTGAGCAAATACTGAAAATATTAAAAAATGAACTTTGGTATTACGTGCGGCTTGTGTTTCAGAGACCAAAAACTTTCTTGAAAATGCACGGTTTCACTCGAATTTCATAATTTCATATAAACAGATTGTTCTTCCTTAAGCTTGAAATGACTAATATCGGACACCCGTAGCCAGGGGGTCGTGCTGTTCGTACAAACGCCCCTTCCCTGAAAAACAAACAATCACTATTAAACTCGAAGTTGAAACCATCAAGCACTAATAAACTCGATGTTGTGATTACACAGTGACTAATCTATTTAAATCGAGATTTGATTTCACAGTGACCATCAAAGTGAATGGAATATGCCATATTATAAGATTTTGCATCAAATATCCCAGAGAATGTGGGGACTTTAGGCTGCCACGACTCTGGGCTTTTCGTGTTGATGTAACGAACACCCTCTCTCTTATTGCATCATCTTGCCTAGATCCTGGTTATACTGCAGTGTTATTTTGTTGTTACTTTCTTTTGTCTAAATTTACTAAATATAGACAACAGGTGATATTTGTACAATGTCAATTCAATTTCCATGACATTCGGTGGTTTATTTAGCGATTATTAATTACATATGAAAATGAAAAGATATGGGGTAAATGTCAGAGAAACTGCACTCATACCACGAGGAAAAAACATTAGGAATTTACAATTTGTGAGGTCTCCACAAGACCTTCAATAAGGGTGAAATACTATATCTTGTGTAAAGCTCTCAATCGTCCCAAATAATAAATCGTGTATGCGTTAAACAAAACTGCTCTTACCTAAATATTATCAAAAATGTACATGTAACAAAACATATAACACAACGACAAACCTATGACCACAATTCATGACTTGGGAAAGGCGCATGAGACATGCTGTGGGGTAAAACTAGTTTAGTGAGTTCCCAGCCTCCCACAACGATTGGACAAAGGTTAAAATCAAGGAAAACAAAGGCAGTGTATTTTTTCAATAAATAACTAACAATAGCAGATCATTTTTGTAGTGCAGTATTAAAACAAAATTAGGTCACTGTGTGAAAAATATCAACTTTTATTTTAGGCACGAAACTGTTGAAAGGTCAGGTAAAGCTAGCCGTTTCCCGGATTCATAGCCTCTTACAATGATGATATATTCAGACAGTGACTGACTACTTTATATATACTAAATTGCAAAAACGATATTGACACAATCATATAAACTTAATAAAGATAATAAAGAAAATTACAAGCATTGGCTGAATCTAATGTGTACGTACGAAATTTTCCGTCAGTGGCCATCATTATTTAATTGTAACCGACTTTAAATCTAAGGTCAAGTTAAACCCCCTAAGGTATTCACCAGTCTAGATATTCGACTATACTGACATGAATTTTTCACATTGTGTTACAGTATTTACGGTTATTTTTTTTTAATTCGAAATACGAGAAACTACAAAGGAGGCTTCACGCCTTGTATTGTACATTGTAGATGTTATTTGGCTCCATATTTCGGTTTGTTTTTACATGAGATCTGATCTTTTTAGTATGTTTGAATCTCAGTCTGCCTATGTTTCAGTCTAGTACTGCTAATGAGAAATCGCACGTTTCAAGCAACTAAAATTCGCAATATGGGTACTCTGAAAGCTTTTCTTTAGCAAAAACGAATAGGTGCCTATCCATATTACATTTGCGTACAATGACGGAAAAGACTACAATTGCGAGACCTGAATTTGGCCATACATTTCAACTTTTGATTACGTAAAACAAACTATGGTTTTCGGATACAAAATAATCCTCTATGAAAGTGCAATATCGGTTTGTTGTCAAATAGTTATTGAAATTAAAGGGTTTTTATAAGAGGGAGCGAAAAAAAACAAAGGACCAGACAAGAGGAGACAAGTCGATAGACAAAGAAATCTGGAGAATATGAACAAGACAGACCAGACACATACTGTTTATGCAAAACTAACAAACAACTGTCAGCAATACGAACCATGCGAAAAATGGGGTTAACTCATCTCGTCCGAAAGGGTAAGAAGTTCTGCAAACATTCTACGACTATTTATACCCATCGCGAAACTAATAAGCCAGTATTTCCTTACCAAAATTTTGTATAACATTCCTTATGCAAAACTAACATGCAAGGCTGTGAAAATATCAGCAATGGCTAATCCCTGCATAATCACAGTTGACGCCGTTTTATATACTTTTCCGATAGTACAATAAATACATGAAATATTGTTATGTTCATCAATATTGCAAAATAAGATATAACTGGACAAAAGACAAAAATCATTGGTAAAAGAATCCTCTTATATACAAAAAAACATTAAAAATAACATTAATAACAATTACTTTTTTCACAACATCGTCATTATATTTTTCCAACACAACCTCGCTATTTCCGCATTTTTCTTCGAGGGAAACAGGGAATGTATTTTTACACACACTTAAAAATACCGTTAATTGTCCGCTTTATTAAAATAACTTTATGATACAAAAACAGCACTTTGTGGAAATCGTCCAGAGTTATAATAATTTGCTGTAAAAGCACTTATATAATTAATTCTCATATATCACGAACTTGTTTTTGTGGTGACAAACCTTACAACAGTGATAAAATTATTCCATTTCGAATAATTGGCGTGATGGTCTGAGGTAAAGTTGAGAAAAAATTCCATTACCCTAAATATTATTTATGTGCGCAGCAGTATTTTAATTAGAATGGTTAAAACTTTCTTTGAGCAATACTCAAATGTCATAATGTCATAATCAAAAATTAAATCGGCAATTTTACAGTCGTAGAATCTATTATTGATGATCCCAAAGTGGCCTTGTCCAAAATCCAGTGGTTGCTTCATTTTTAAAAGGCTTTCAAATCAAACATCAAGAATCTTGATAATCTGATATAGTTAATATGACAATTTTCAAACTGCTAACATGTTGAATGGGTCAATATGTATTTTTGTTACACAGTAGATTTCATCGTTAAAAATGACAGGACGGCATCTCCTAAAGTATGTTTCACTGACCTGAGTCTCTCAATTTAGAAAACTTCCTTGCAGGAATCTTCATAATATCTCCTATAAAACGCTACAGAGAAAAAGTTCCGGTAACTTTGATTTTTAATACATATCCTTTTTTTCTCCACTCATTTGGAAAATTGAAAAATTTTGTCGTTTTTCATTTTATCAATTTTTGCTCGCAGGATTTGTGAATTTTAGAAGATGTAAAATATTTTGATAGATTTTATATCTATTGACAATTTTATGCGTAATGTCAGAAAAATAAGCTTGGCGGTACCAGTAATGCAAGAATATAGACGTCGTCGGAACTTAAATTCTTCATAACGATCAGCAATTTTCACTTGAGCACAGGACAAACAACGACACATGTGATACTTCGAACAACAAATTACTATTGCCAGTTGATTGTTAAATCACAAACTAAAAGATAAAACGAAAACAAAAAGAACAAAGGCTTCGAATTCACGAACTCCTTTACAAAAGAGGAGTGGGGGCAGGTGCTTCAGAAGGGTAAGCATCCCCTCTCCTGCGCACAGCACCTATCGTGGTATCCTTTAACTCAAATCCGGGTAAACGTCAATCCGAGTAGAGGTAAAACTTATTGTTGAATTATCTGTAACAGGTTCATAACTAGTTGAGATACAGTGATACCATATGGATCAACCAAATAAAAATGGTGACCATAGAATTTAAGAAGGAATGATTTTGATCCTTGATTGGCTGTACTTGTCGTAGAAATTTATGCGACAACAGCAATGCTTTCTTCAGAAAATCCTGATATATTGAACAGGCACGAGAGTATCGAATCAACCCCGACAAGGGAAGCAGGGATGTTGCCACATCAATATAAGACGTTTACAATAGGTCTCTTTTTTCTAGTTCCTTGGATATAATTGGTCAAAATTCTCACTGAACGTAGGATAATTCAATGACAAAACATCATCGGTATAGCAAAAAGTAAAATTGAATGATCTGTCCAATTTCTTTTTGATATTTCGCAGGCGTCCCTGGATGCATTATGCTTTATACGAAAACAAAAACAAGTTTATTAGGGGTGAACAATCGGAATACCAACGATCTGTTGTTAAACTCGTCCGCCATATTCTATAAAAATGTTGTTAATGAGAAAATCCAGCATTTTGAGAATATCACCATCACTGTATTTATAAGAACAAGCTGTTTGTTCGCTTACACAGTGAGACATTTTTTTTAACTTAAACCAAATATTTATATCCCCGAGGACACTCGTAGCCCAGTTGCCAGAACTTTTATCCTGGCATGAGTCATTACATACATGTCTTCCGTTCAAAATTTATAAAGGATACCATAAATTTCTTAGGCTCTTCCTTCTGCTTATATTAGTTTGGACTCCTTTTATTAAGATTGTTCTGGTTGATGCAAAGATCTTTTATCAAGCAATCAATGCCTTGTTTTTACAAAAATAACAATGTTATTTGAGGCTTTATCGGCTGGAACAACAACAAATATTTCATGGATGGCGGACAAGTCCCTTATGACAGCAGGATCCTTAAAAACTGAAGGAACTTTAGTGTTCATCGACCTTGTAATTTTTTCATCCGAATCTAGAGTCTTGGTTCATTCAGAAAGGGTGTCAACCTCTATCTAGCATAGTCCTCCACTGGGTCAATCAACATTTTTAAATTCTGTTTCCAAATAATTGATTTGAACTCTGTATTTAGGACCTTGTGATAGCAACTGTCGTAGTTTATCATTTGTAACAAAACTGAGGTCGCCGGTAATCGTGCGCCCATAAGGTATTAAGTTGAAGGGAGAAGACGAGCAGGAGAAGTCGGGAGGTTTGGATATCATATCATCAATACTGAAGTGCTGCAAAGCCTCCTTGTAGTTGAAAATTCTGAATGCAACGATTTGTGTAGGTATAAGAGATTTAGTGGATTTATCATTAACATAAGGAGGTATTTTTGACTGAACGGTTTTATGATGGAGTATTTTGGTTATTTCAATGGCATTCAGACCTTTGTTTGCAAAGGATTTTGCATCAAATATTGCATAGAATCTGTACTTTTAGCGGCCCCGACTCGCGACTTTAGGTGTCAATAAAACGACCGCTCTTTCCTCGTTTGCATCATCTTGTCTAAAAGCCTATGCAGGATTGAAAATGGATTTCTTTAAAGAGGTGGGAACCGGTTCCGGACCTCCTGCTTTCCCCCAGTTTCAGGTGCGGTCCGTATTGTCCATAGTTGCTTGTTTGCTTGTTTTTTGGTTTTTTTTTTTTTAGTTTTTTATGCACAGTATGTGTCATGTTTCCGTCTTTTCGTGTTCTCTAGATTGTCGTTTCTGTCGACTTTTTTCCTTTTTTCTGGTCCTTCGGTTTTCTTTTGCTTTTTCTTATGAAAAAATGGCAAATACCAAGCCGTTAATTTCAGTGAATGTATAACAACAAACCATGATTGTGCTTCATAAAGGATATTTTGTTTTCGAAGAACATAATTTTTGTTACCTTATCAGAAGAGAAATAAAATAAGTATTGGTAAAAAAGGGGACCATATTGCTTTCTCTGAGAAAGTTTTGTTTGATTTGTGGTTGAAGTGATACATAAATATGCTTTAAAATGTCAACAATCTCATGCTCATTGACCAATAGGAGTTGATAACTGTCGAATATCATTTACATGTAAGGATATCAGTTGTAAAAATACTGGGGCTTTATGAAAGACAAAATCCGTTAATTTAAGAAATAAAAAACAAATATGCCAACTAAAGAATTCCGAGTCTATTTTGAGCTTATAATGACCAAGATACACCCGTGTATAATAAACTAATCTGTTCAGAACTAATTTGAATGACTTTTCGTGTGGCATATCTGCTAAAAGCCGGCAACTGATGTCATATTGGACAACCAACTGATGACGTAGATAAAAAAGCGGCTTTCCATATTGTTGAAATCTACAGCACCTTTGACTAGTAAATTGCCTAGAAAAAACAATTTTCCCATTTTTCAAATACTTTCTATATATAAAAAATCATCAAACTTACATATCTAAATCGTCACAAAGCTTTCGTTCCGCTGGACTTATAAAAGAAACCGTAAAAAGGTTTCGAACAGATTATAAACATATTTTTGCGTTTGACATTGATTATTCAAATGTGGAGAAATAAATAAAACAAAATTTGATATTCAACATAAATGACTTCAGGACATGCATGTTCTAACACTCACATGTTTAATTAAATATAGAGAAATAAAATATTTGCAATTTGTCGATTTAATATTTCTGTATTTAAAAATGTGTTTATTTACCGTGTTGACATGGACACGTATACAGATTAAGGTGATATAAAAGAAATCACTAATTCAAACACGACATAAATAAAGGCATTTAAAATCATTTTGCAGTTCTCATACAGGAACATTAGTTAATTAGCTGGACCCAAAAACGATTCTCATAAAAGGACATTAGTCCGACAACTGGACTCAGAAACAATTCTCAGACAGGAGCATTAGTCCGACAGATGGACCAAGAAACAATTCTCATACAGGAGCATAAGTCCGACAGTTAGAACCAGAAACAATTCTCAGACAAGAGCATTGGTCCGACAGCTGGGCCAAAAAACAATTCTCATACAGGAGAATTAGGCCGACAGCTGGACCAAGTAATAATTCTCATATAGGAGCATTAGTCCCGACAGCTGGACCTAGAAACAATCCTCAGACAGGAGCATTAGTCCGACACCTGGACCAAGTAAAAATTCTAAGACAAGAGAATTAGTCCGAGAGTTGAACCAAGAAACAATTCTCAAAAGGGGCATTAGTCCGACAGCTGGACCCAAAACCGATTCTCAAACAGGAGCATTGGTCCAACAGTTGGACCCAGAATCAATTCTCAGACGGGAACATTAGTCAGACAGCTGGACCAAGTAACAATTATCATACATAAGCATTTATCCGACAGCTGAACCAGGAAACAATTCTCAAACAGCAGCATAAATCCGACAGCTGGACCCAGAAACAATTCTCACACAGGAGCATTAGTCCGACAGCTGGACCCAGAAACAATTCTCACACAGGAGCATTAGTCCGACAGCTGGATCAGGAAACAATTCTCAAACAGGAGCATTAGTCCGACAGCTGGACCAAAAAACAATTCTCATACAGGAGCATTAGTCCGACCGCTGAACCCAGAAACAATTCTCATACAGGAGCATTAGTCCGACAGCTGTACCTAAAATCAATTCTCGTACAGAAGCATTAGTCCGACAGCTGGACCAAGAAACAATTCCCATACAGGAGCATTAGTCCGACAGCTGGACCAAAACACAATTCTCATACAGGAGCATTAGTCCGACAGCTGGACCCAGAATCTATTCTCATACAGGAGCATTAGCATCAGCTGGACCTGAAATTTCTCATACACACTTTCTCTTGTCATTTCGTGTGAAGGAATCGAGCAACATTTCTTCTCAGTTTTTTTGCCGGCAACCCCGTACATCCCATATTTCCACAAAAATCGAAATAGTTTTATATTTTTATGTTGAGCATTCGATTTTTTGGGTTGGGGTGGAATGTCTTTTTTCCAGTCTTGATTTTGAAAAAAAAATAGTGAGGAACGACATTTGTCCCTCTGCTGCAAAAATAATCTGGCTGATAAAATTGTCTGGTGTAAATTGCATTAGAATAAGATTCGAACACGCTTTGCCGGAGAAAAACATTCGAATAAGACACAAATCCAATTGCCCTTGAAAGTCAAATTGTCGAACATTTTTAATATGCAAAAAGTTTTAATATCAAAAACGGTTTCTGACATAATCTCATTTGACCTTATTTCCATTGGATGCAATTTTTGTCGACCATATATTAGATTTCCGAATGCAACAAAAACTATTTTTTGGTAGAGAATCATTCGACGAGTATTTATATCATGCAAAAAATCAAATCAATATCAAAACTACTTTTTTAAAGATTGGTCAATCAGAATGCAATAAAAACTGTGTTTATAATTCTGGTAAAGATCCATACTTTTAACTGTCTTTACATGTAGCAATAAACCATGTGTAAAAATGTAAATCGGCATAAATATCCCGTATGGTTGCAAATAAAAAGAATTCGAAGATACCAACGGGGTAGACAGAAATCGTTAAATCAGACAGATAAGACCGTGTCCTGCACGAAGCGTTGGTTCCTATAGGAATGCCGACAGTCTGTTGAAACATACATCCGCCAAACATAACAAAATGTTGTCAATGAAGGAATCAAGCATTCTGCAAGTGTCATCTTCAGAGAATATAGAATCAGAGTGTTTAATAACAATATAGGTTTGTCACTCCCTGGAACCATTTCTTTGAGTTTTGAATGGGGAATAGTGTGATAAAGGGCAGAGAAATCAATTTTTATGCTATTTCAAGAAGAAATGGACTTATATTTGTGGCATACTAAAAGATCTTTGGAATTTATTTTAGAATCCACATTTAATTGATACCATTTCTAGAATGGCTTGTTTCACAGTAACTCTGGAACCTGTTTTTTCTGCTGATAGAATAACTTCAGTAACTTGGAAAGAGGTTTTGTGGAGCAATTGGCAGACCCTGCAATGTAACGTTGCTTGTAAGGACACTTGTGA
>JARWCS010324824.1:0-12580 GCA_034783895.1 Geukensia demissa | reverse complement strand
ACCCCCCTGGTCCCCTAAGAAGGCACTGACCTGGACCAGCGCCCCCCTAACGTAAAATCCTGGATCCGCGCCTGAAATATTAATTGATTCTATTATTTGAGTGGTCGATCTACCAAGCAAGTATAAATTTAATTGTATAAAAATACGTAAAAATAAGGATACTGAAAAATTTGAGGCGTATAATACCGAAAAAGCGTATATTTGAAAATAGAGTTCAGATTTTAAAACTATGTTGCTCCTCGGTTAGAGTCATATTCGTGAAATCGGATGTCTTTGAATACTTGTTTTGATATGATACATTTGTATGTCTGAATATAACATATTTGATGGAATGTAAAACTACCAAACGAACTAACAAGAATGATACAAAACATTTACTTTATTTCAAATTCTCATTGTTTCTGCTTTGAAATAAGCATTTGCAGGTATAAACCAAAAACAATCACACCATTCAACATTTTTTTCAATATAATATGTTGGGTACTATATGCTTAATGTCACTGAACATGTTTCGCGTCTAGCCAACCATTTGAAACGTCCACTGGAATGTTGGTATGTTACTTTGATCTTCAATGTTTATTTTGCCCAACTATTTCCTATCATCAGGAAAAGCATCTACTGTAAAAATCATTTACAATCTGTCGACGCGAATATTGGTTACTTTCAGTGTAAAGCGGGTGACGTTGCTTCAGAGAAAATTGCCTTCGCAAATCTTATCCTCATGTGTATTTTGATATGAAGTCTTTAGGCATTGTGATTCTTTCCGGCCGCCTACATGAACAGCCGACAGACACCGGTTCCAATACTTCAGAAAATTGCATTTCCCCTTTCGTTGAGCAACCAGTAACTCTCATCACTGGAATAAAATGATGGACTTCTTGACAGCCTAATCCGGTTTGGTCAGGTTCTTTAGGTTTTCGTCCATTCCTTTCAAAACATTCGGAACATTTACACTTAGCTTGAAGTAAAACCTTTGGAACTCTATTTTCGTCTATGTCTAGCTCAAAATAGTGTGGGCATGGATTATAGTAGCTAAACGATGGACAGCTTTTGTTTATCCAGCCAATGTGGATACTCCTTTTTGAAATAAAGCGTCTATCTATTTGATAATAGTTAAGTCTGCTTTGAACGTACAGTAGATTAAAGGTGTCTGAAAAATATGTACTTCTTCTCTGTAGGTAATCGGACTTAATTTTTCTCAGTTTGGACCTATTTGGTTTCCTGCAAGGAACTATCTTTGCGCCTTCTATTTCCAATCCGATTTCGAGTAAACTCTGTAAAAGATACTGTACAGCCAACACCTACAATAACAGATAAATTTTGTTAATTCATCTGACGGTTTTTTAACAAAAAGAGGTCGATTTCACAGTATTGTTAATATTATTAAAGAAGATTTCGTCCACATTTATCATGATGTTGACAAATTCTGAACAAATAATTAAAGCCTACTTCATGTAATGAATAGGAAGATACTCGCCCAAACTAATTGATTTATGAAGTGTCCACTTTATTTTTCTTCTATTGGCTGTCTAGAATGATGGGATAATTAGACTGAAATGCCAATGTGAGAGAATCATAAAAGGTAAAACGTTGTCTTGCAGACATTTAAGTGTGAAACATGAACTTAAAACGTTTTTAAGAAATAAATACACACGAAATTCCCGTAGTTTTGTATTTTTCCGAATTTGCACGTGTCCTCTATGTGTCGGGCTTTTGGATGTTTGCCTATGCAAAACGATAGTTAACTATAGTACACCAAATGAATTTTGCTACATTGAAATAGAAACTGTATCAGAAATTTGAAAATGGTATGTACCATATAAAATATCGTTTGAATTCTTTATGTCTTAATGCTGTATTGCAAAAAAATCATTTAAATTTGAAATTTTAAAATTCACTTTAAGGTGTAATATTAATGTTTCTCGACTTTGTTAATCTACCTGTGAACTCTGAAATATATACAGTTGTCATAAGTCAAGGACCAGCTAATTTTTTACTCAGTTTCAGAATGTACCAATTCAATAAAAAATTGTTTATTTTAACTTTTAAATGCACGTCTTCAAAGTCAACCCCAGAAAGAATATTTGATAAAAAATGTTAGACAAAAGAAGAAGAATAAGTGCTTACTTATTCTTTTGTGTAAGCAGCCATATTTGTGTCCTTAAAATAAAGGTTTTTTTTAGATTTTCTACATATGGAGATGATTTAATTCCTTTTAAAAAAACATCTAATGCAGATTGTAGTAAAATTATTTAACTTTCAGTATTTGACATACTATATCTGTTTTGTTTAATCATATTTTGTGAATAAGCATCTTCCGGCAGACATTTATTCACAATTGTTTACTTGAGATTTTGGGTGTTTTCAGAAAATTAACACTGCAAATGCTCAAGATTATTTAAAAGGACAAAATTCTTTTATATAACTCATTCATGTATCACAAATCTACCCGTTTTGGACCTTCTATAGAAATAAAATGAAATCTTTGACAAAATTCAAAAACAGGTGGCTCTTAAATTTTGTCCAAGTGTATATATTGATAGACTATATTACTGTTTTACTATTATCATTTTTGTTTGAAGGACCTTGTTATTTTATATGCAAGTTATTTTAAAATTAGATTGTAATGGCGAGGGATCTTATCTTACCTTTAAAATCTTACTATACATGTTGTATCTTAAAAACTTTATGATAATATGAAAACAGATAAACTCAATCTGCTTATATAAGTAAATGCAAATGTAAAAAAATTCCCTATGATAGCAAGTTTTTTTTATTTCCTGATTAACTATTCATGCTTCCATCTAATATTAGAACAAACCAACTTTCCTGTTGTTATGTAATACAATATAATCATGATAATGTTTAATTGGAAGATTTATTGACCTTTTACCTTTTCTGTAAACCGTTTAACTCCAGCATGTTCAGCTTTGTAATAATAACAAAAACTACCTGAGTAAAATTTTTAGACGATTAAATGGACAAAATGAAAAGAAAATCGCGACACTCTATACCAATCAATTTATCCAAATACAGGATATATTTGTATTTGTAAAGATAAAGTACTCTATCAATTTGATGGTTAATATATTCGAACCCGTGCATACAGCACACGTATAGACGATTCCCAGACAATGTCGTCAAGTTCTGCAATCTTTTTATTTACGAAAAAAAGTAAAAAAGAAATTCTTGAATCTTTCTAAAAATGTCAAAAACTGTCCGTCTGTGTTTATTTTCTTTATTATAAAAGTCATAAGAGTCCTGATTTTTAAAGGCATACCTAGGCATTACCTCATCAGGAGAAACTACATAGGACAACTTAAATCTAGCAGACATAACATATAAGGAAACAAAGTATTAATTGGAAAGGTTTTTTCTTTTTTAGTTTATTTATTGTAATTAAGGTACACTCTAGTCGGATTCGGTGGCTTCTGTTCATCGGATATTACTTTTGCTTATTTCCTTCGACCACTCGTTGTTGGAGGTTTGACTCCCCACTAGAATATTACAACCTCTCAACATGTCTCATGTGCCTGTTCCAAGTCAAGAATTGTGGAAATAGGTTTTTCTTTGTATTTAATGTTTTGTTACATGTACATTTTTTATTAAAATGCAGGTAAGAGGAGTATTATTTTACCTATACACGAACCATTTTTCACATTGGAACACTTAAGGAGGTTCGGGTGTCTAAACAAAAAACGATAGAATTTTTTCATACTTTGTCAAAAGATAACCTACATTGTGCTGCTCAAAAAATTACAATTAAATGTCCATGCCACCGAACGAACTCGTTTTCAAGCAATGGCTTGTGCAAAATTTCCATTTTCTGTTGATTATATAGGGAAAAACTACATTTTTCTGTTTTATCATATATTAACAGAAAATTAAAAGAAAAATTAGGATCACCCATCTCGTTTTCTTGCTACATTAATACATCTTTAATTCTATAGTGCAATCCTTTTTTACACCTTCTTAGACTTTTAAATGACAACTCTCATTTTGATTGGAGAAAAAAATCGGGACGGGCAAATTGTTAGGCCCTTCCATTTCCGTTGACATGCTTCCTTATTTTACCTGTTCGATTCGGAGATAATTGAAAACATTCTGATTGCAATTTGGTTTATTTTTAAGAAAGATGTTTGCCTGCTAAGTGTAACCTCTACCTTTTCAAAGGGAAGTGTATGTTCTATATATGCTAAAGTTTTTTAGACTAGAATAACAAAATTTGATTTGCATTAAAAGAATTGGAAGATGACAAAGGGGAGGCAGAAATCGCCAGAAGATATACAAAATCATGCCACACACAATGATACCCATAACACTAGTTAAAAATCCAAAGCAGGAATCTACTAAAACAAGGATAAGTTCAGGTGCTCCCGAAGGGTAATATTTCTTGTTTCACTAGTGGCACCAAATGAATTTTAAACTAAGGTTGAAGTGTGGAACATATTGAAATTGCATTCCGTGTATTCAGTGGGACTGTGTGCGTAGAATATTGGGACATCTTGTATTGTGCTCGCAGCTACATAATCGAATAAATAAGAATAGACTCATTGTAACTGGTAATATTAACATTGTTCGGATACATGTCAAACTGCCTGATCATTTTATTGATCCATAAGTTCGTGTCATCGGAAAATGTCCAAAAACGCCCTAGCAATCATAACCTTTCCAAACCTCCCCACAGAAAAAAGGAAAACTTCTGGATTAGAAACTTAGTCGATGCCTCTGTTGATAGACCAAATGTCCCCGAGGGTGTTCTCCATACCAGTTGTCAAACTTGCCTGACATGAAAAAAAAATTAAATAATTTTTACAGAAATTTGATGCATTTGCTTAAATTCTAAAGCATGGAAAAAAACGTAAAGGCCTCGAATCGTATTGCCCATAGTAGTTGTCCCTACCACTGGATTTGGCTTTTTTAAAATAAAATGATCAGGTAGTTTGACATGTATCCGATTTTTTTTAAAGATTTGAGTACTATGTTTTATTTTTTTAAGATTTGAGTACTACGTTTTATTTTTGTTCTAATGTAACTAATGAGAGGTTACTCCTTGAAATATACATATAACATATAAAAGTGCACAATATTTATTCAACATTGGTGAACTTGTATTTTGGTTCAACAACACCGTAAGATTGTAATGACAAAGTGATGGTATATGAATTTAACCAACCCTCAGTGAAACTCTGTATATGTAACTGATATACTTTACTCTTCATCGACGTTACACGTCCTCACTTACTGATGCATCTCTTGATAAACGTCTAACCTTTCAAAAGAAACTTTTCGGACGAAACTATATGCGAACTACTTTCAATAAGAAACTATTTAAATATCTATTATGTATTGAAACAACTTGTTTCAAATCCAAATTCAACAATGTACGACCTTATATCTTGGTCGTTTCTTAACTTTTGTTATTATATTCGAATTCATTTATTGGATATCCAGTGAAGTTACATTGTGTTCATCAGACTTTCTATTCTATTTTGCTGACGGATTGAAAATTTCATTAATGGCCACGGCAAAACTGTCCAATATACGCGTTTTTAAATCGATGTCTTTGCACCTTGTCTCCCCTTCTTAGGTCAATCTTATGTCTACTTTTATTTGCCGGAAGAGTGATATCTGTTTTTATTTTATTTCTGTTTAAAGTGAAATTCAAACACTTTTTTTTTCTCACCACCAACATGAAGTGATACAACATAAAATGCCTCTATCTAAAACCTAATGTGAATACCAGCGACTGTAAATACATATTCATTGTGAAATGGTAGGTTTACCTATTCTTCTAGGTTCGGAATGAGAAATTGTTGTATACATGAAGTGACAGTATCATTTTATGTTTTTATTATTCTAGGCGAATTTAAGCTTTCACAACGAGTGGTATTTCACCATTGTGGAGACACATATGTTTGTAAATTACCTTTGCATTTTCTTGTGGTTGGAGTGCAGTCTCTCTGACATTTATCCCACTTGCATAAAAATCAAATGTTGCAATATGAAGAAAATTGTAATACTCTGGATTTGATTTGATTCAAAGGTAAACTCTTTTTCTGTTGTATATTTATAAGAATAGGAGTAAAGTTCTTTCAAAATAGATTTTGGTGAATATTTAACAATAACTAGTTCATTAACGCTGTTTGTAGGAAACATTATTCAAGTTAGCCATGGCATATTATTGTGGTTATTTTAGTGTTGTTGAAAATTGATATGGGGTGTAACACTTGTGTTCTGCTCTGGACTTACAAATAAAAAAAGTATAGCGAGCAAGCTCACTTTTTAAATTTTAGTTGAAATACAAAAGGCGAATGATGCTGATATTAAAGCCGTTCTTGTTTGTGGAGTTATGTCCGAGGTCGATACTTTTGTCGTAACGTGTGTTACTTGTAATTGTATTTGTTGATGTTTTTCAGTATCTATTTCAAGTGTTGAATCCATTTAAACTGATTTTTATCGTGTGTTTCTATTGTTGTTTTGTCACATTTGTCACACCACCTTCCCAGGTATAGGGGTGAGGTGAGCGCCCACAAACTAGTTAAACCACACCTCATACTTAATGTACCTGCCCCAAGCCAGGAACTAGTGGTTGTAGTTGTTAAAATAGTCATTTATTGTTATTCGTTCACCATTTTGTCAATAGGTTAGGTCAATTTTTTGTGTTTAATGTATAGTTTTACATTCTGTTTTAGTGCATTTTACAGCTTCTTTTATTGTACGGATTTAAGTTCATTATTGAAAACCGCAATAGGGTTTGTAGAACTTTATTTTTTTAGTATTTGGTGGCTTGTCTCATTTACAATTTTGCCTTATATCCTATTTTAAATATTTATGCTTTCAGTAATTTGAAACCTCCATTTTCAAAACTCTTTTTTGCAAACAAACTTATAAGAAGTATTAGGCAAGAGATAGTCACTGGTATTATCTTCCATTAAAGGATACAATTCTTTAGTATTATAATTGTTTGGTATAAAGAAAAATCATAAGCATATTTAAATGTTCAACGTAAATATTAATTTCCCCTTCCTTTGTAGAAAGATATAACGCGATATTCTATTTCCATCTTATTGTTTCTGCTTAAGGAATGTGTGCTGAGAAAATACTGTTTTTTTTCTTCTGTTGTAAAGTTTGCTCTTGCTCTTAAACTCCATATGTCGATAAATTTACTGAAGTTATAAAAGCATTCACATTTAATATCTTAAATTTATGAGCAACATTTTACCTTGACCTACATAAAAACTAATGGCATTTTAAGAGGATATCAATGGGAAACCCATGCAGCATGTTGCATATGGCAAATCTTACTTTTTAACAAAAATGTTCATCCATTTAAAATCACAAACTAATGTATTCTTTAGAAATTTTGGTTTGTCATTAACTGAAATCGTAGGAACGAAATAAATTACAATACACTTTTACAAAATGGGAGATAACTCTGACATGATGTAGCTGATTTGTTATATAACTTTTATCTTATATTCTGAGTCATTCACCTTTGTTTTTGGCTTACATATGGGTTCAACATTACATTGGAACAATAAAATGGTGGGATTAAATTTATGATGTACTGCTCATATTATTAGATGTGTCTGATTATTACAAGGACAGTCTCTTTTAAGAATTGTTCCGAATAGATAACATATACACGGGAGCGTCTAAACGTGTCTTTATGAAGTTACGAAGACACCGACGTCTTACAACGTAATTTTCTCTTACGTCAGAGAAAATCACTTCCCCCTTTTAACGAGGAATTATATATATATATATATATCTTTCATTTGTATTCTACTTTTAAAACCGATAACTGGCCTGTTTAGATTTTTTTCTCTCGTTCAATACTATGATTATAAAACAATTTTTTATGGTTGCAAAATTAAGGTATAGCTTAATACATTTCATATGTTCCGAAAAAAACTAACCATTAAAATTTTGTTTTGTGGACAGTGAGTAACATTTTCTTTGTCGAATTAAAAACGGACAACTAATATTGTAAATATCGTCCAGAACAGGTAGACTAGGAAGCGGAAGTCATATTACCTATCAGAAATAGGTGAAATTTTATGATGAGGAATTTATGTCATCAATCAATAAATTAAGATCGCGATGTTTTGTTCATATCTTATTTGGAGATTTATGTTTACAATTAGATATATTTCAAATTTTGTTATATTTCATTGGTCATCTTTTTTAGTTTTTATATAAACCGACAAGTTTGCACAATAATTTTACAAAAATCATTTTGCTGTAAATGTATTATATAATTTCCTCACCCCATATGAATGCATTGTAGTTTAATTAGGATTTATCTAAACCACTTCTGCTTCTTTTTTGTTTTCTAAGCAACTCTAAGACACTGTATAACAATTAAAACTTTAACTTATCCAGTGGAAGCTAAACATTTGACATATTTCAGTAAAAACTTCGTTTGACTATAGTGTGTTGATATGTACAACCGAACATATGGATTAAAACATTGATTGTTTAGAACTAGACACTGTACATAATCATTTTTCTGTCAGAAAGAGATACGGAATGCTCCAGCAAGACATTTTTCACGTAGTAAAAGTTTTTGAAATAACTATTTATAGTTATTTACAATAACTTTTATTAGTTATGGGGCGAGTGTAACCCTACAGAGTGGGAGACCTGTATCCAGCAGATTGTGAGAATGGAAAAGTCATTATTTTGTGAACTGTTAGAATAACGTCTTGTGTTTAACCATATATAGACAATGTACTTTAATTATAAGACTTAAATTGTTTTAGAAATAATTTGATTTTTCCATAAATGGTGATGTTTCAAATGTTGTATCTATATATTTTTAATATATATGTATTGTTTTTCAATTATGAAAACTCGTGTTTCGCTTTTGCTTGTATTCACACAAAGTTAGCCTCATCAGGAGAGCGAGATATTCCTTATTAAACTTCACCGTAAATATTATATTAATCCGAGATGGCTTCCGAATGAAATCGACCTTGACGGTTTAGTCTGGATCATAAATAACTGTATGCTGAGCAATGAAATCTGTTTATCAATAAAATATTGAAATCCAGTCACTGAGGCTCAAAAGAAGGTAATTTTGTTCCAAGTCATGAGTGGAGTACGAGTACAGTATAAGTGAAGAAACTGCACCTGAACAATAGTTGTAAGCTCCCACTAAGACCTTTTTATCATTTTGAGATAATTTTGACAATTTTTTTTCCAAAAATTGCTAAAAGTGGACACTTGGGAATGTCCTGCATATTGCATCAGCCATATTAAAAAAAGAATAAAAATCAGCCCGATTGGCTGCTCGGAGAGATTGGTGTTGGAGGCTGACAAAGTAAGCAATCTTTCTCTACTTATTGAGCAACCTAGGGAGGGGCTCTATTTGATAGTGTAGGTTATGTTGATCAGTAGAAAGTATTGCTACACTTCTTAATCCATAATTAAATTCGCTTTGTTTATTTATTGATGTAACTTATAACCGTTTGAAACAGTTCAATTGAAATTCATTGTTTTGAGTTTTTACTTAGTGTCCAGATTACGTTTCGCGTTAGGGTGACAATACTCTGCTCTAGTTATGATGTATGTAACCTATTACAATAACGATTTTTTCTTACAAATTCTATATTACTCAAATTTGTGTAAAGGCTGATCTTATTTAATCAGGTTTTTATTAAAAAAAAAAACCACTTAGGAGTCTAGAAGTTCATTGTTGAGTATACGAAAATCAGTTAAGGTAACGCAACACTGAAATTAAACAATTTACAAATTACAAAAACAGCGAACTATATCTATGTTTTCAATGATTCGATAGCTCAATTTTTAAAACGCCTTTTTTAAAACAATACCACTATACCACGAGAAGTATTGCGTAAGAGATAACTTTAAAGGATACAATTCTACAGTATCATAATTGTGTTTGGTATACCTCCTTAGAATATTGAAATGCTAATCTTCAATTTTGTGAGAATTATTGTTTCTGCTAATGGAATATGTGTTGAGAATAGTTTTTCTACTATTGTAAAGTTTGGTCTTGCTCTTATACTCCATAAAATTAAATTTATTGAAGTTATAAAAGCATTTACCTTTAATATTTTTAATTTATGATCAACTCATTATATTGACCTACCTTTAAAATTAAGGAAATTTTAAGATGATGTCAGGGGAAAACCGAGGGAGTTTGTTGCACATGGTAAATTTTATTGTCAAAGAATTTTAATCCATTTGAAATCATCAACTAACATATTCTTAAAAAATGTTGTTTTGTCACTAAAAGAGTGAGTTTTAAAAAAATAAACTTTGATATAATGAAAAATTACTCTTACATAATTTAGTTAATGTGTTAGGGAACTTTTAACTAAAATTCTGAGTCATTCACTTTTGTTTCTGACATTTCACTGAAACAAAAAAATTGCGAGATGAAATTTACTTTCTGCTGCTCATATCATTGAGTCTTTCTGATTTTTGCATGGGTAGTCTCTTAAGACCTATTCGAGTAGATAACTTATACACCTGAGCGTCTAAAACATGTGTTTTTGAAAAATCGTAAATTTACTCTGATATCTCACGACAAAAAAGATCACATCCCCAGTTAGAGGAGCAAAATATATATCACTGTCTTTAGTATTTAACTGTCAAGGTCACTTAATTGAATAAAAAACAAGATTTTATTATAGCTGTTAAATAGAGAGAAAACCTAATAAAATTCTTTGATTCGCAATAAATAACAGAATTTTGATTACAAGTTAAATGTTTAAAAAAATTCAATAACTATATGTGAATACATTTTAGTGGATAATCAATCTTCGTTTTAAAGCCGGTACATAAGATAAGGATGTGATATATTAACTAAATGTTATTATTCAAATGTCTTATTTAGTTGACAATTACAATTTTGTTTTGTGGAGTGTGACAAATTATATTTACATTTTATTTGTCGAATTAAAAACCGACAACTAATATTGTAAATATCGTACAGAACAAGTAGACTAGGAAGCGGAAGACATATTACTTATCAGTAATAGTTGGAATTTTATGGTGAGGAATTAATCATTATTCAATAAATTATGATCGCGATGTATTGCAGAATCTAAATTGGAGATTTATGTTTACATTTGGATATATTTCAAAACTTTTGTTTTATTTTATTGGTCGTTTTTTAATATTGAATTAATACACTTTGACAAATTAGAATCATTTTGCTAAAAATAAATTTTAAAAGTTCCCCGATCCCTATGCAATGGTCAAATATTAGGATTTGTCTAAATCACTTCTGCTTCGTTTTGTTCTATGATTCTATTTATTTATGAACAAATATTTAGTTTTAAAAACGTCTGAGCAGGAGCTTTACAACTTAATGAGCAATAATAAATGTGTAAAACAGGAAACAATTCTACTCGTAATATCCCATTTTTTATACAGTATTTACTGTTTTAAATGTAATGTATTATTACAGGACGGTGCGATATCCTTACTTCAAATCATTTTGCAAATATTGTTATGCTGTGCTTTTGACCAGCACAGTGACTGTCAGTCAACAAACAGTAGATATAATAGCCATTTATTTTGCGGTCTATTTTACAACTTGCCTTATAGTATAGATCTTTTGCTTTTGTTGTTGTTCAATTTTAAATTTATTATGCATTTAACGTTCAAAAGGAGGAAACTTTGTACACCTTAAAAACAAATCTAGGATCCACCTGTCGAGAACCTCTCATACTTCCGTTTTACTGCTATTGAAAATATAGTCTGGAAGAAATAGATGGAGTAATACAGTAGTACAGTAAAAACAACAACAAAATCAACACTTTAACCTTGTTTCTATTATGATTTAACAAGTCTCATTCATAATAAAATTTTAAATTCTTGTTTGAAAACGTGGACGCCACGGCTCTGGGGAACTTCCTGTTTTGGAGTTAACTTTTATTATGAGCCAGAAGGAAACACAAATTATAATAAAATCTCTATTGAAAGGGGGTAGCCTGTTTAGATTGTACCAATCTTTCACAAGGCCCCAATAAAACATACAAAATATTATACCAATATTATACACAAATAAATAACAAATGCAATAATAAAGGACATAATTATGCGAGCGCATATTGAGAAAAAACTTACTCTTTGAAATTCATACAGTGGTACACACAAACGCATTAAAAACAGATGGAAGTGTATCATAAATATTGGTTAAAAATATTGATGTCTCAACCGTCTTTTAAATCCTAAAACACTTTGTTTAAATTGTGGTATAAAATGGTTACATCTGCGTGCCCCTCTCACCGATTTAGTTCTTTACTAGTATCTAGCAGACTTCATACATAGCTTTCAACAAAGATTAAGATGGTTCGAATATTATGAATTTTCATAACATAATTCTAAATTTTGGCAATATGATGATCACATCTGTCTTGTGAACTTGAAATCAAAGATACGTCCGATACAGTCTGTATCATATTTAGACTATCTCTCTCAGATACTGGTCTCAAAGGCTACTGCTTACAATTCCAAGATTTTAACGATAGAAGCTTACTGTAAAAAATCTACTTAACCTAACATTTCTGGTGAAAAGTTTACAAATTCTATGCGTTGT
>JARWCS010324813.1:0-12583 GCA_034783895.1 Geukensia demissa | reverse complement strand
TTGTGTGTTCTATGTTTGTCTTTCGTTTCATTTTGTTGGCCATGGTCTTGTCTGTTTTCCGACTTAACGATTTCTGTGTCCCTTTGGTATCTTCGAATTTCTTTTAGTAGTGTTGATGTTGTATGCACATAAAATCACAAGTACTACAACTCCCAATTTTACATCAAGAACGTCATTAATAATTACACCTAAACATGCTATCGTTTTCTATTTTTCCAGATATCAACAGGCTTATTTATGTACGGGTGATGCTTCAATAACCTCTCTGAGGCTTATTTTTGTACAGGTGATGCTTCAATAACCTGTGAACGTAAAAACTGTTCAAAATTATGCTAATTGCATAACATTTTAAAAATTAAACATATAGTAGACGTGTAAAGTTGAACCAATGAACACTATGGTAAGAACATGAAAGAAATTCATCTTTTTATCATAATTTCAGTATATATTTGAATTCAACCAAGATCAGTAAAAAATACTGAAAATTTTCATATCCTGGTAAAATACATTTTGGTTCCTTTAACTCAAGCTTCCAAAAAATTTGGATAAAATACGGATAAATGCTCCATATCCTACGTTATTTTTCGTCGTACGAAATAACATATTATAAATAAAAAACAAGAATAAATTCCGCAAGGACAGCAATCCATTCCTGATTTGTAAGTTTTATATCTGTTTTGTGTACAATTTGCTTTTCTTGATCAACTTCATCAGGTGCGTCATGTGCAAAAATATTCCAATTATTTTTTGTAAAATTTAAAATTTTACATTATAAGGCTTCAGTTTTAAAAAACATCTCAGTTTGATGATTTCCTCATGTTTCTACTCAACTCAAAAACTGACCTATCAAATGACAACATTTGAGGAAAATCTCAATTTAAGATGTTTTTGGAAACTGAAGCCAGGCAATACAAACATGAGGGTGCAGCCGCCGCCTGCTTGATTCACCTTTATTCCAGCTTTTTCGATATTTCACATTTTGGAAGAAAAAAACGGAGACATAGCGAGTGGTCGAGGAGTAGTTGCTCTAGAATTCTTTTGCTATTTGCAACTTGTAGTTCAAAGACATTGATTGAATTGTTTGTCAACGACCGTTAGGGAATTGAATTCCAAACGAAATGAATGTTGAATGGGTAAGAAGAGGAAAAGAAAGAAATCCATTAATAAATCTACCCAGACCGCGTACAACATGGCGACTTCCATAACATTCGATGAAAATAATGTCAAATATCCAGAAATTTCACAAGTTATCACAGCAGCCACTGACTCTTTAAATGGTTTAAATAGCAACATGTTGCAACCTTTTTACAACCCCACAAGCTTCATAACACTTCAATCAGCACTCAATGTCAGGCATACTAAACATTTCACAACCCATACCTTGCCAAAGTTTGCAAGTTCATCCGAGCTCAGGTCAACATCAAATATAACCTCTACAACATGGACAAAACGGTAACATAATGCAAATATTCCTGAAAATATTCACAACATGAATGCTAAATTTACAAAATTAGATGTGCTATACCAACTGTGTAAAAGAATGTCACCCGTGGAGGGTGACAGGATCACCTCTAAAGTAAAAGACATTAGTAATTATATAAATATAGAATCTTACATTGTAAGCCGTTGATTATCATATTTCTACAGTCGAGATAGTCAAACCTTAAAATTTCGACCTTAAAAAATCAACGGCTTATAAGGTAAGATTTTGTTTCTCCAATTTTTTAACCATCAAAATATTGTTAAAAAACTATCATAGGCGGGATCGTGCACCATCTTTTATCATGACCTTGTTACAGGGGACGTAACTCGTGTACAAAACAAACAAACATGCTACTTATTCTTAAGGCATTTTCATATGTATTAGCCAAAAAATAAAGTAATTCCTACCTAACTGATAGAGTCTTTGGAAAGCTCACTCCTCCAGGGTAAGAAATATGACCGTGACAAGTCTTTGAATTCGTGAAGCGAAGCACGCGGGGTCTGAAAATCAGCCAATCATCAGCCGAGAAATCACAACCCTCTAGAGATTAGAAAAACATTTCCAACACCGGTCGAGGATTGTGAAAATTACAAAAGAATTAGAGAAATCAAATTTCACATCTTCGTTTTACCCTGTCGTACATCAAAAACTCCAAGGATGCACCAAATGCAATTCAACAAGACGAAAACTCCCCAAAAAACACCCAAACCAATAAACGAAAATCCCAAAAAGACCAATTTAACCCGGAAATACGACATGCTTCCGCTCGCGCACTCCATACCCATCCTTGTACTAGTGTTCGACTCTTACCTTACCCTCCACCAGGAACTCCAATTTACCACGAAAACCCATTCAACAAAATGAACACATCGAAAAACAAAAAAGCGCGAAAAATTTTTGGCGGGCTTAGGAAACGAATGCGTAATTTCGGTTACGTGATTTTCCCCTAGAAAACTTTATTTCCTCACACATTACTTTCGGTGATATCGTTTCTGGTCTCTGTCACTTCCGGTTCACCCGAAGTTCTCCCGAAAAGACCGTCTCACGAACCACATAAGTACTACTACAGAGATATACATTAATTCTTCTAAGTCTAAAAAGGCTTGCTCTATTAGTACCAAAATTAAATCGCATGGTTTCAATATCAACTTCTGCAACTTTATACCAGGTGAGCAAATACGGGCTCCTGGGAATATCTGGCTTTAAACGATATTTAGAAACAATATTGGATGGGGTCAGAGCAAAAGTTGACATTGTATACCAGGCTCCTGGAAACATCTGGCTTTAAACGATATTTAATAAAATATGTTTTATGGGGACGTGATTGACCCCTTTGTATGATGTTTGCATTTCACGAATTGTTCGGTTGGCCCGTGTTTGCACTTAAATTTCTGACTTTAATGATAGCAACTAATATCCACCTGGAACAATTTTGCAGCAGGGATACAGATATTACAAGCTTCTCAAAACATTCACTAAATTTCATAACCGTTACAAAGATTTAATACAAACGCACGACTGTTAATGCAGAATTTTGATAAGACAGGGGATATCACATGCTACGTTCTATGGAAACATTACATTTAAAGCTTATGCATGTATATTTTAAAACGATCCTTTAAATCTCACTGTTCCAATGAACAAACCTATCAACAAAGTATACATATTTGATATTGTAATCATCAAATTTAAACTTCCTTTATCGGTAAAGATAATAATAAACTTATTTCTTCCTTACACAGTTTTTTGGAAATTGCATCCATCTTGTCTTTCCTCACATATATTGACAACATCGTATTTAATTGTCGGACATTCTGTGTTTGATGACGTCTCGTGTTGAGAGACTTGATGTTTTTTTTTCTTCAGAAATCTCACCCTGAACCTGCGGTTAATAACAGCCAGCATTCATTAGAGAAGTTTCTTTCTGCATGTATTTTTAAGTTTATATATTGTAATTTAGGTACTCTCTAGTCGGATTGGATGAATTTCTGTTTGATTTTGTTTTCTTTGAATGTTTCCTTTGACAATTCGTTTGGGAAAGGGTTGGGATCCCACTGAACTATTTCACCCCACCACATGTCTCATGTGTCTGTCCCAATTACGGATTATAGGCTTGTCTTTGTGTTATATGTTTTGTTACATGTACATTTTTAATAATATTCAGTTAGGAGCTGTATCATTTTTCGTATACGCGGTTTTTATTTGGGGCGATTTAGAGCTTTCCACAAGAAATAGTATTCCACTCTTGTTTTGGAAGACCTCTTGATTTGTATATTCATTTTTTTCTTGTGGATGGATTGCAGTCTCTCTGGAATGTACCCCATATTTTTTTATTCCCATAACTAAAACATGAACATGTTTTCTTTTTAAGTAATAAAATGTGAAACAATACTGTAGAAAACATGAGAGTAGCAGTTAATGTCTAGCTAGCACATGACATGTTAGGACATATTTGATTTCAGGTGTGTATATATTTGGACATGATATAGTACGCTTTAAATCTAGAAAAAAGAGTAACTGCCTATTAATCCTGAACCAATCGTGGGGCACCAGGAAAACATTTGTGAAAGCAACATCCCACTCTGCGTAATATTACATCCTCTTGGTGATATTACCTAATCCCGTGCAGGTGATAAAAATCTCCTTACCAATTTCAGTTATAATGTAATATTAAAAATCAAATCATGTTGTTGATATCCAAATGCTTTCGTTTTTCAAAATGTAAAAAAATGAAGTTTTTGTTACAAATTAAAGGCAGCAGTTTTTATCATTTTTATTTCACTTATTGATAAAATGTTGGTATTATATCTGTTTTTTTTTTTCAGATTAAAACATTAAAATTTTATTACAATCCATTCCAAGCGCTCTTCAAATTTTAGGTTTACAGATTTATGATACTGAAATTTATAGGCCTATATTTGATGGACTTTTTCTCCACTTTAATAATAAATATATCTAACGTTCGGGTTATACTCGGTCATTTTTGTATGAAGGTGAAACCATCGGATATAATTCTGAAAGCGACCCAACTAGTGACCATCCACCAGAGTTTAGTTCAATTCAGTTGGTAGTTCGAGGCGAAATTTTTCAATGAATTTCCCATAGATTCCTATGTGAAACTAGGTTCCGGTGAGGCATATTGATTGGTGGGTGGGATAATCGTATACAACTCTGCAAGTGACCTTCCCAGCGAAATGTCAACGAACATTGGTTCCTATTAAGTAGTTCTAGACTAGAAGCTTTTTTAATTAATTTCACATAGGGTACTATTTTTGGCTTCAGCCTCCATCTTGATTGAGTGGTGTGGTCATGAAGGTAGTTCCGAACAAGCAGTTTAAATGAGTTATCTTCGAATTCCTTTTCCAAAGGGGTCATATGTTAAAAGGCGGTTGACGGGTGTGGTCATTTAATATAATTCTAAAAGAGACGCACTTAGTGATCATTCAATTAAAGGTTGCCTGTAGCTGAGCATGTAGTTCCAGACAAGAAGATTGTTCAATGAGTAGTCCGGAGTATCCCATGTTATACTTAGGTCGACTGAGACGGCCATTTTGGTTAGCGGGCTGTGTCATCGGATACAGTTCTGAAAGGGGCCCACTCAGTGACAATTCCACCAAGGTTGACTCCAATTGAGCAAGTAGTTCCAGTCAGAAACATTTTAAATGAATTACTCAAAATGTCTTATGTCAAGTATAAAGTTGGCGGTCGGGGTCGTCAGATACAAATTTGAAAAAGGATCACCTACACACTCTTCCACTTAAGATTCGCATCAATGCTCAGCAGTTTTGTAGAAGAATATCATATTAGAAACTCCTTCTTTTCTGTTTTTAGTTACGGCTGAAATGTTAGATATCAGATCACAACCCCGTTTTTTAAAGACCATTCCACCAAAGTTTGGTTCAGTTTGGCCCAGTAGTTTTAGAGGGGAAGATTAAAATATCAACTGCTGACGGACGACGGACGCAAAGTGATGACAAAAACGTATTGATTCCACGTGTTGTTTAATTTGTGTAAGTCCAGTGTAGAATACCTATGTGAGAGATAAATAATCAATTAATTGAGGCAATTGCAATTAAAGATTGGTATCTTCGAATTCCTTTTTATATGTAATCTTTTAAATAATTGAATATTAGAACATCTTTATGAGATCAAACAAAAATTTGAAGTTACAATTTAAATTCTAAATTTCTAAATCACGGAGAATTTTTCATTTCTTGTATGCAATTAACCCGGTAGATATGGCTGCATAGGTCGGTTTGTTTGGATATAAGTATCTTATTTTACAATGTCCGGATCACAGCTTTTCTATATTTTTGTTGTAATGTTACTGGTAATAGTTTACTCATATCATATCAAAATTCACCACATTATTGCATCAATATGTATTTTAAAACCTAAAATATATTATTGCTGAGAATGAAAATTGATAACTTTGAATCGGGTCCTTTGAAACGAGATTTGATATATTGAAGTCCATTTTTATTAGAGTTGTCCATTGCCCAAACAATTCGCAGCTGATTAATAATGAAAGCTCATTTAGCAGAAAGCGATGTTGATTTCAACATCAGATATTGTGTAAATTATTCACCTCCAACCCCTAAAAGTATCTGTATTTTCTGAAGAGAGCATTGCTGTTGTCGCATAAATTACTACAACAAGGATACATCAAATCAAGGTTTAAGTCGTCCCTCATAAAATTTTATGGTCGCCATCACGATTTGGTTGAACCATATGGTATCAGTGTATCTAAACTAGTTATGGACCTTTTACCGGTAATACAAATATAAGTTGACCTCTTCTCGGATTGACGTTTACCCGGATTTGAGATTAAGGATTCCACGACGGGTGTTGCGCACAAGACAGTGAATGCTTACCCTTTATGAGCACCTGATTCCACTCCTGTTTTGTAAAGATGTTTGTGGATTCCAAGCTTTTGTTCTTTTTGTTTACGTTTTATCTTTTAGTTCGTTTCAAATTTATCAAATAGATGCGAACTCTATTTCTTCATTAATTTAAGTTACCGTTAGTAAAAAGCTTTGTCGTGTTGTGTATAATGTGTGACAATGAGCTATTTCATACATAATATTTTAATCATTGTAACAGAAATATGGAGCTTATAATCGTTTCTGCAGAACTTTTGTGTGAAAGTCTAAGTATGTAGAGCTTTTGGGTGAAAGAACTATTGTAAAATTTGAACGAACGCTTAGATCTCTAGTATTTGGGGTCGTAATTTCATCTGGAAAGGTTGTCAAATTGTGAAATTTAAGGCCAATTTATTGTATTAAAGGACCAGAAAAATACCCCCAAAAGTCGAATTTGATTAAGAAAATTACAGACAACTAAAACACATTGGTGTAGTAACGAACGATCTGCTAGAGTACTTAAAAGTAACCTTTCTGATAACAATTTTTGTGTTAATGTTATTTAATTACTCAATCATAAAATACAAGGAATATTTTCATACCATATCAAATATGATATTCTTAAATTTTTTTATGAATGGATACAATTTTTTCGCTTGGACTGGGAAACTATAATTGTCGTTTTTCACTGAAACCCTGTCAGAAATGTTTTTATTCAGTTGTCAATAGAAGCCCTAATGAAATGTTCACTAGAGTAAAAAAATCTCAATTTTACAAACCCTAATGTAATAGTATTACCATTTATGATTCATTCTACCCCACATGCATTGTCAGCCGAGAAGGGAATGTGTGAAAGTTATTAATGTCAGAGACATATAAGACCATACATTATATGTCTCTGGTCCTCCACAGCAAGTCTTTTACCGCTTGAAAACAATTAAAATATATTGTGTACAGTAGTCTCAGTATATGTAGAAGGGATGATCTGAAAAATGTATTCATAATAAACATTTACCTATTTTTATTCACAATTCGAGTATGGTGACCTATATAATTGTACGTCTTATAACTTTACTTACTTACTTAGCCCTTTGCTTTTCCAGGTAGCATAGGCCATCCACGAACTCTTTCCATTCGACTCTATTTGGCACTACTCTTTCTGCAGAGATCCAGGTGTAGCCCTGCTCTCTGAGTTCTGCCTCAGTATATCTTAGCTAGGTGTTCCTTGGTCTTCCCCTGTTTCTTTTTCCTTGCTGGTTCCATTTGTGATGCTGCTTGGTGATGTGTGTCACATCTATGAACATTTCTTTTTCTTGATTTTGATTTCGATATGGGTTTTTTATACTCTTTCCTAAAGATTCTCGTTCCTTACTTTGACAAACCATTTGATGTCCATTATTTTGCACAAGGAGAAATTTATTAATCTCTTGATTTTTGATACCATGGCTTTTGTTGTTCTCTATTTTCTGCCCCAATCAAGAGCAAAGATTTTACGTTGAAAATCTTGATCATAGTGCTTCTTGAGATGTTCTTGGCACTCCATACTTTCCCTCGAATGTTTAAGATGATCCCGTCTTCGTTTATTATCTTATTATTTGTCTTAACATCAGCGTCAGTACCTCCATCCAAACTCACAATGGAAGTAATCTCCCCAACTTCTCCAAGGTTGGTATCCATTATTTTGAAAGACTGTTTACTTTTTGCATTAATTTTTATAATCCTTGTCTTGATTTCATTTGGTTAAAGTCATAGTTTTGTTGATGTTTCTGCTAGAAGAGATGTTTTGTCTTGAATTTGTTGATAAGTGCTAGAGATTAGGACAATGTCATCAGCGAAACCTAGGTCGTCCAGTTGTTGCCACATTGTCATTTGGATTCCGGTCTTTTCAGCTTTTCTCGTGATGTAATCAATTGCAAGGAGGAAGGGAAAATCAGGCAGCAGGGAACTTTATTGACTACTGTCTGGTCATCAAAACTCTCTGATAGTTGCTCTTCATGTATAAGTCAACGTTTCATCTTGTTGTATGAGTTCCTGATGATGTTAATGAATGTAATTCCATACAATTCTTTATCTAAACTGCCAAAAGCTATCCCGATTTCTACAAAGATGAGTAATAAGGGGGTATTCCACCCTAGTCATTGTTCAGTTATAATTCTCAGTGTTGCTATTTTTCGATGTGTGAACGAACTTTTCTAAAACCTGCTGGTTGGTCTATCTATATCCTTCAAGAGTCTTGTTAGGATTATTCTGTTCAGAACTTTTGCAACTACTGGTAGTAATACAATTCCTCTGCAGTTTCGCATTTTTTGAGATTTCATTTCTTTGGCAGCTTAATAAGATGACTGATGTTCCAGTCTTGAGGCATTTCTTCGTCTTTCCATCTGCTGTTAAAGATCTTGTGCAGGATATTTGCTGTTAGGTCTGAATTTGCTTTTAGAGCCTCTGGTGGAATGTTGTCTGGGTCAGCAGCAACTTTTTAATTGCCTGTTTGATTTATTTTTGATGGTAGATAAAGGTTGACATTTTGAGTTCTTCTTCGGCATTGGTTTATTTATGGTGTTACAAGGTGGTGGTATGTTTAAAAGTTATTTAAAATGTTCTGTACATCTACTGCTCTTCCGTTGTGGCGAGAACCCTCCCGATTTTTGTCTTTTGTCTGTTGGCTTGTTTGTCTAATAGTGCCTGCAATTTTTTGTGATATCATAGAAGTCCTTCATATTTCTCATTTTTTGCAGCTTCTTCTGCTTGTGCAGCTACATTTTCTACAAAAAACTCTTATCCTTTCTTGCACTCTATCTGACCTCTTTATTGTTATTTCCTTGGACAGTTGCCTTTTTCTTTCCTTGTTCTACACTTTTTCAATCTGACTCCAATGATCTTCAAAATTGTCATCTTCCAGTGCTTTATTTCAAATTTATTTGACAACGTGATGAGTAATTGGTCATTTGTTGTTTTGTCCTTCAGGAAGTTGATGTTGTACTTTACCCTTAGATTTTCCATGGTGAATACCTTTCTCAGCTTCATTTTTATTTTGCCAACCAACAGATGATGGTCTGATGCAGCGCCAGTCCCTTTCTTGATAAAACTTCCTGGGGCGATCTTCTTAATTTCTTGTGATGAAGAAATGGTCTATTTGGATTTTTGTAATATGAGCTCTATGTATACGTTTATATGCAAATATACTTCCTTCGACGACAAACTAATTGTTTGCACAGAGCTCAGCTCTTTCCTCGTTCTCATTCATTTGACTAATTCCATGTTATTCAATTATTTCGTCATACCCTGTGTTTTTTTCTTATTTTGGCATTAAAATCTTTCATGAGTAATGCGATATATATTTTTTTTTTGCTGGGTTGGTATGGCATTTAGTGTGTTGTAAAAGTTGTTGACATTTTCTTTGGCATATGCATCGTTGGTGGGCACATACCAAGGTACAAAGTTTACTTTAATTTTAATTTCTTTGCTTGGAAACTTGCTGTTATTATTCTCGAGTTAACAGTTCTCATAATATCAGCTACAGTTTTCTTCTACAGAACTCAGATTTCAAGAGAAAGACCACAACAAAAAACCTATTATCAATCTGCATATAAAAGACCTATGTTTAGTGTTTTAACCGAACAAAATCGATCATAATCAAATCTATATGTATATGTAACATACCCATCTTTAATTTTTAATATCTCTTATCTTTTTCTTTTTCCAAACGGGGTATGACTTATTATTGAATTAGATATCTAATTTAGGATTAAAAACGTTCCCTTATTTTTTTGCTTTCTACTAAAAATAACGAGTTAGGTTTTATTTAATTTAATTTTTCTTGTTGATGAGCAGGCAGCATAACTATATTATGATTACTGATTATTTAAGGTTCTCCCAAGGTCAGTGACAAATATTTTTATACTTTTACATCATAGGCTGTAATTGATAGACTTTTAATGGTAAAGTTGCCATTGACATACTGTATTAATGGACAGCCTACAATTAGACTTAGTATTAGTAAAAACCTATTAGTATTCAAAAACACATGAACAGATAAGTAGAACTAAAGGATGCTCCCACAATGGCTTGAGATGGTTCATAATTAACATACCGAGAGTATTTCACAAAAAGATGAAAAACTAACGCTTGTTATTTATTATGCGACCATTAATAACAATAAAAATCTTCAACATTAACTTTTATAGGTGATCAAGGTCTTAACTTCTGAACTGATAACATCTCAGACCCTAATCGAGCTTGACCTCTACAAAAGTGTCTGCAAATTTTTAAACATTACTTAAAGTGTTATTGGCCGGAAAAAAGATTTTTTTTTAATTTTCAAGGGGCACAACTCCTATACTGTAAAGGTTTCTGACCTGAAAATCCTTTAGGATGGACAATATTGTCTGTAAATATCTAAGGTACTTTGCAAGCACAGCACGTTGACATGGGAGAGTTGCAGAAATGAAATGTTGGGTAAGTGTAGACACGGTATTTTCCCATACAGTAATATGTTGGACACAGTAGTGTGTTGGACATATAGTAATGTGCTAGATGCAGTAAAGGGCTAGACATGGTAATATGGTTGGATCATTTTGACCTCCTTTATCATTTCTAAAAACTCATCAAAAATCAAATCCAAAATAACGTTTTTATATCAAGTGACGTATCTTGCAAAATTCAACTGTTTGCCTTCTTTGATCCATATTTATAAAAAAAAACCAGTTATATGTGCACATTATTCCGAAAGCTCTCAATAATAAGAATATATATGGGAAAACCCAAGTCAAAAATGAAAAAATCTCATCTTTAAAATTGTATTTTCAACATTTTGACCCATTTTTTTTGAGTCGGTAAATTTTTGCAGTCGTATGAAAAGGAAGCAATAATTATCTTCCAGAGAAGCGAAAGTTTAATTTTTGGGCATTTTCAAAGGCGTTAAAATCGAATTCAACCTCTTGTTTTTAAGTTGGAAAATTGTGTTTGTAAATATTAATTTCAGCCTTCCTAAAAAACTAAAGTTATCGCCGTGAAACGGAAATTAAAAAAAAAAACTTTAAGCATTATCGAGGGCATAACCCTTGAAGGGTAAACCTGTCAGACCTGAAAATCAAACTTTCCTTATTGTAGTGTCCACCAGTACCTGTAAATATCAAAGCACGACTAAAAGGAATCAAAATTTATCATTCGGTTACCAATTGCTTCGGATGGCCATCCGGATCGACGACAGGACCTAGCGGTAATTGAATTCCTCAAAGCGTGCATATTTAAATTTAAGAATCAATAAATTAAAATAATAAAAATAGGTTTTTTTTATTTTATCTTTGGCCAACTTTTATTTTATACATGAGGACATGAATTAAATTCAGATATGTCTGTACAAAATGTGCTAATCTAATAATGTTAAAAAACAAAGCCGACTTGCAAAAGTGAAATAATTGCAAATATGAATGTTATAAATTTTTCAATAAGGTGTCACCGTTTTGTCTTGATATTCTGAAGCGCATGATACAACTTATTTCTGTTATATTTTTATTTGATGATTTCCAATGTACATATAGCATACGTAAATTCTCCATATTTATTCAACATTGGTAATTTTGTATTTTGTATTCCAATGGATTTCCTCTCACGTACTTGATTGCCTTGTTGTGAGATAAATGTGTACTTGTAGTGATGTGATATATGGGTTTGAACGAGATATCAATTGTCTTCTCTCATTGCAGCAATTTTCTGCATTTTTTATAAATCACAATTTATGGCAAAAATGCAAAGCGAACCTACATAACCTGTTTCGGTTGATAAATTCAATAATTTTTTTAGGATCAAAGAAGCCTATCGTCAGTGACCATTTCAACCAAATACGTCCATACAAACTTCATAAAAAGGACTACAGGCACCAATAACACCAATTCATACTTTGATTTGTTCCTCAAGATCGATTTAGGGACTCAGGGACTTAATGCCGCTCTATGTTGTGCACATCTGTATCCCATCAGTTGACTCGTGGTCATTGGAAAGTCGTTTTTAGCTCACCTGCCAAAGGCTGTGTGAGCTTTTGTCATCACTTGGCGTCCGTCGTAAACTTTTCACATTTTCATTAACTCCTCTGAAACCGCTAAGCCAAATGGAACCAAACTTTACAGGTAGGCTATATATAAGGTCCTTTATAAAAATTGCTTATTTTGTTCCGATCCGTCAACAAACATGGCCGCCATTGGCAATTCTTGTTTCTGATTGGCTGAATCAAAGAAAACGC
>JARWCS010324803.1:0-11186 GCA_034783895.1 Geukensia demissa | reverse complement strand
CAGCAAACATGGCAAACACACAGATTAAGATGGATTTTCGCTGTGCAGCAAATTCACTACCCGCACTATATATATATGGCTAGTCCAAATAATTATGACGTCTTCTTCGGATCTTTTTCTTGGCGATCCTACATCGATGGCGACCGGAACCGTCTGATGTGGACATTGTAACTTAATATACGTGTATGCTAATTTTTTTCATCTTTGTACGTTTAAATCTGCTTCATTTTGTGGATGGAATTAACTAATTGCATCGGGTAATAAGACAAGATAAAATTTATGTTTTGTGGGGTTTTATGAGAGATAAAAGACAAAATTTCAAGAATACAGTTGAATTACATATATTTAGATAAACAATGTCAGAAATTAAAGAGTTTTGTGCCGAATTCTTAAACTGAAAAATATGAGTTGCGACAAAACTAAGTTATAGAATTACAACGATTATGTAACATGAAATACTTCATAGCTAACTTATTTTTGATATACCTTGATTTAATAAGTCATGACGAATTTCGTTTCCAAGGCATGCACTGGGATTAAAAAGGTGTATTTTAGCACGAAGTAATGACCAACTCCTTACATCACCCTCGATGCAGTAATCCACTGGCAACCAGCCCTTCTGCAGTGTGTTGAGGTAGGACGCGGCCATGAAAATCACTATACAGCGGAACCGGTCTGCTCTGCTCGGCACCGTGGCCTTGGAAAGTGCCGTTGTAGTGCAACTAACTCAGCAAGCTACAAAAAGTCACCACCTAAATGACGCAGTCTTAAACAAAGACCACGAATGTCGACAAGATACTACAACTCAACCGGGCTTCCTACCAAATTATACCAACCACGTTCCAACGACATGTGCAAGTTACATAAACACCATAAAGTTCCACTAGGGACCGTCCGACTGAGTGCATTAATTTGCTAATCATCCCCCTCCACCATTATAGCACAAACATTTCTATAACCTTTATAAAATGTTATAAATGTTTTGCCAATTATGTTTAGAGAGAATACTTATAAAATATATTGGACTGTTTAAATAATATTTTTGATAAAACGTTTTTTCTTGAATATCATAATAATATGAATAAAGTATTAGTTTAAACATTTGAATCCATCATTTTCCTAATATAACATGGAATGTTTTAAATATATAAAGATAAATGTTTTTGTGACATTTATAAAAAATTTTGAAAATGGAAAACAATAAAATATAACATTTACAATAGTTTACCTCTTTAATGCTGGGAGTAATATATACTTACCCCCAGGTTAATGATACGAGTTTTTAATATTATTCGAAGCTCAGCTTTAGTGCAGTACAGTTTCAACACCCACACATAGGTGAAAAAAATGCAAATTGAATAAATTAAATAAATTAATAGAAGGTATTGATACCATAATATTTACAAAACAGTTTTATGGTGTTTAATTTATGTATGCTAATTTCTAACTCTTTGTTATTCTTTATTGTAGATATGTAAGTATTGTAATGATATATGATACAGCGGCTGGAGTGTCTTGGTATCGAGTTAATTTTTTAAATAAAACCTTGCTGCATTCATCTAGGCGAGCTGTTCCCATATCCATGCGTTGGGTTTTATAAATAAATACTTCATGTTCTGTTAAGGATTCCGCATAAGAACATAATGAAAAAAAAATGTTGATGACAATTTAGTATATAATTTCGCTTTGAAAAATATTTTTTTCATTTGTTTTAACATTAAATTTTACAACGAAGAATGGGACATAATCTCAAAGGGTGTATTTTGTACAAAAATTAATGTGCATTCCACCGAATCTAGGTTTTAAAGTAATACTATATACAATAATATTTTCAATGAGAAACCACAACCTTCATGACCTTACTTTAATTCAAAAATTCAAATAATTACAAATTGTTTATGATTTTTTTAAACTTTTTTCAGTCCGACTGAGAGCATTAATTTTCTGTCTAGGGCGTTAATAACTCTCAACCCTCTACACTTCAGATCATTTAATAAACTATAAAAAAATAAGTATAAAAATGAAAATTTCTTCTGATCATGAGATACGACCAAAAATGACTCGGGTCAGTAAAAACTCAGAACAGAACAAAAATAGTGACCTCCCTCAATGTCCGTTCCAATTTTTACTTCCGCTTTTTTTTTCGAAAGTCGCCGGGATTTATATCTCTCTATGTTTTAGTGTTGTCTAGAAATATGGGCAAAACGTTCTGTAAGAATAAATACATTTCTTGCAAAAATAAGTCCTTTCCATATCCCCTCTCAGCAGCATAACACAGATCACAATTATAGTACACCAAACGAAATTTGCCAGGACATAAGTAAAATATATCAAAAGTTATGCTATATAGTATGTCATGTTATATATCGTTGGAATTATAAGTTTTTGCCGCAACCCTTCCTGCAGTAAAAATTTCAGTTTTTCTCAGCACAAAAAAATTTCCCATTACCCCTCTATGTTAAATTTATGACATTGACAAAATCTGTTTCAAGATGGCATGTTTTCATATAGATAAAATAACGAGCTTCAGTGTTATAGCTAGATTATAATTCAACTATATTCTTAAGATTTCATCTTCTATCCGTCAAAAAACCCGAGGAAATAAAAATGTTATCATATCTTGTTACCCGAGAACATTGGTCGATTGCACCCACATACATGTATTTACAAAGTAGAAAAAATTAACAGCAGAATTCGTGTTAATATACTTAAGTGTGTGGTTTTAAAACCTAAAATCTGTACTATGTATCAAAGATATAGTTTAACTTGTCCCACATTCACAATAATTCTGGTTGTAATATACACTTGGTCATTAATATGGAATATTGACATTTTCTGAGTCAAAAATTCAACTTTGGAGTATTGCATGAAAAAACTATGAGACAGAATCCCAAAAATCTTTATGCAAATCTCATTATTTTACTCAAGCTACAAAAGTGTCCGATTTAAGATTTTTGTCCAATGGCTTGTTTTCTGAGTTCTGCAAACCACATTTTTGTGAAAAAAATGCTAATTTTGTATTCAGGACAGAATCCTTTCAATCGTTTATTTAATCCAATTTTATCATTTAATTATCCTCTAATATAATCGGCCATTTCCGTATAAGAATTCTGTGTGAAAAAGTCTAGCCATCAATATTTCTAATGTAAGGTCGAAAATAAAAATATTCCATATTTATGAGCAAGAGTATATATATGTTACCTCATTTTCAATTAATTTAATTTCACTGACATGAGCATATTATTTAGATTTTTTGTATTTTGTATGTTATGAAAGGTTTAATAGGCTAGAAGTTTCTCGGTCATTACGAAGCATGTGCTAATATTTCGTTCTACCTTTTTTTAGCTCGATCTATTGATTTCAGATTTTTTATGTATATTTTAGCCGCGCTGATATAGCATTTCGTTATTGAAGCCAGTCCGCGGCACGGTATTATAAAGGATTTTTTACACTCTGATATTTGTTTTTTTTTTCTTGCCTTATTGAATTTCCTATCGGACACCAGTTCTTTGAGGATAATATTGACCATTAAATTGAAATATTTTTTTTTCAAATATAATTTGAAATTACAAGTTAATCAGATCCATCTTATTAATTGTGACGAATTCAATCGCGCACTTCGAAAAATATAAGGTTATTGCACGAATATTGGTTTATATTTTCCCGAACTATTATATCGCATATGTATGCACGAGCGTGTCAGAGATTGCAATGAATATTCTCTGCGGAACATCAATAGTAGTAGATATGGGTGTTCTCACGTGCTACAGAGCAAACTGATGCTCTCAGTCGGATGATCCCCCTTAGGTCTGTTCTCGCCGATTGCCGACGTGGATTGAAACAGTGATCACTACAAAAAAAAGGACAGTACCTAGTGGAACGTGGAGGTAACTGGAATTAAGGCATGGGGAATTATTTATTTTTCAGGAAGGTGGTTTGAGTTGCAATATCTTGGTGTCGCTGTACCAATAAGATGACTTTTGTGATTTCGTTACTCGTACAGGTGTTTGTGTAACAACGGCTCTTTACAGGGACGAATCCCGGAGGTCAGGGATGCCCGTCCCCCTCCCTTTGAAATGCAAAAATTATAAAAAAGGATAAGTTTTGGGTAAATTTTGGTCTTAATATCCATAAGAAATGGAGAACATTGATGAATCAAGAGGTACACAAAAATGCACCCCCTTTCCAAAAGTCTGGATCCGCCTCTGTTTTCAAGGATCAAGGTCGCAGTGCATTTTCAATGCGTGAACATACTGTATAAAGAAAGATAAAATACATATTGACAATGCACTACGGTATAGAAACTATATTCCAGATACTTAAATCTTCAGCTAGATATTAAGTATCAATATTATATATGTATACAATAGATAACAATAATAATCAGAGATTGTTCAAACTTCCATTTAATGAACTGTTAAAGTACTTAAGTTTTGCACACAAGTCTACCTGTATGGGACCATATGACTAATCGATCCGAAAATCCGAGATGTAAAAGGGAGTAACAATTTATTATTTATCTATTTATTTATTATTTATGGGGGAAGGGGGGGCATAAAAAGAAATGGAAGTAAAAATTAAGACAGGGTGCAAATTTTAGTGAAAAGAGACAGGTTAAAATTTGTGAAAAAAATGCATGATGGAAACATCCAAGAATTCAAATAATGCTAAATATTGAAAAAAATATAAAAGCGCGGACGAGACGAAAAATTGCAGGATCGATTAATGTCAGAAGCCACTTACAATGAATAAATTCAAATTTCTCCATCCTTTTTCCTGCGGTACAATGCAAGAAAATTCTAGAAAGGGAGCATGCCGTCATTCAGCATTTTCCGAAAAGTTCCTTAAAGTCCAAGACGAATTGGTAAATTATTGGTTGATGAATTTTTAATTTTGTAATACAAAATGGGAAATATAACACACACATATATGTATAACCAGTAATATTTAATCAAGAATATCAGCATTATTATCAACGTTTATATATCGGGATAATCTCGACTGGACTTTGGGACTGGCGGGGTGGTCACACTACCATTTCACATTATATGGATAAATTATTATAAAATAGATAAATTTAAGGTAAGAAATAAAATTATTAGGTCAAATTTAAGCATTTAATGTGTCGAATTACTGTTTATTCCGTTTGATCATTGACAAAAGTCTTAAATTAAATCTTTAAACAAGGTTTTCTAAACTAACGTAATCTAACCCTAGATCCCTACTTCTTGTCTGTACTATCAACATCTGTCCATTTACTTGAAGGGCGTAAAAAGTGTCTGAAACATGACAATAATACCAGAATTTTTTCTAGAGTTTTGTAAATGTTTTTTTCTATCAAATGGCAATTAAAAACTTTTTACTATGTCTTCGAGTCAGAAACGATATTTGTTTAGGAAAAATATATGCACTTTGCAAGTTCAAAATGTATTGTTCTTGATTCTTTTTTAACGTATCCTAGTAAATAAGCGACTTTCTTGTTTATAATCATTACAGAGTCCCACAATTCACCTGAGTCTCCCTTTTCACTCATCATGAAATTGATATGTCGACGAAGTTCGAATATTGTAAGTTAAACCAAGAAAGCAAACGGTCAATCCAAAATGGGACAATCCATAATTAGTATTCCAGCTTAATCACTGTGTCTTTTAACCACCTTTCCAATAAGTGCAAAATACTAAAGGAATTTTGTGTTTCAAAATATAGTTTTAAAAATACACAAAGAAATAAAAAAAAATAAAAAAATTGAACATACGTTTCAAGCATAGACTCTTACTGTTTACGAAAGTTGACCACTTGCAACCCGTATCAAAGAAGAGCCACAAATTATTGTACAAGGAATTCGAAGATACCAAAAGGGGCAGACAGAAATCGTTAAGTCGAAAGACAGACAAGATCATGACCAACAAAATGAAACTACAGACAAACATACAACACTACACTGAAAACTAAAGCTGGAGTAACACATACCCTACAAAAACCAGGGTGAGTTCATGTGCTCCGGAAGAGTAAGCAACTCCTGCTCTACTGGTGGCACCCGTCGTGTTACTCATTGTAGTAAAAATGTCCTTTTTATTTCAAATGACCCTCTTGATTGAATAATGAACAATTGACATGCACTTCGATTATTCAGGCATATGGTATATTAAACATAAATTTTCTATCTGGTAAAATTGGAATAAATCCTCAATGAGATTCCCTTAATTTTACCTATTATGTCTATGGTTAATAATAGTCTATTTTAAACAATACCTAATATAATGCTATAGTCTAAATATACAATCAGAAATTGGCAAAAATACCCCTTATTAACTCCTTATATGGTACCATGTGGGCCTCTAGTTGGAATAAAAAAATGCTGCATGCACTACTACACGAGGGCCTCTTGTACAATATAAAACATGATGCTTCTGACTTTCCTAGATGCTATATAAGATAATGACATTGGTTGGAATAACAAAATACATAGCTACCATACCAGGGTCTCTTATACCATATAAAAATGATGCTTAAAAATTGCTGTATCAAAAGTCGCAGAGAAAATGTGTTTTCCCATTCCAACCCCCAGTTGCACCAAGTGCGCCTCTTGTTCAAGTAAAAAATATTGTAAGCTGTAGCACATGTGGGCAACCTGTACCACACAGATCAAGAACCTTTTGATCTTTATAGTAACTGCAGTAATTTCCTTTATGGAAAAACGGTACCCCATTTAGGCCCTAAAAATTACAACGTGGGCCCCTTAAAAAGGTTGATTTCACACCTAGTTATACTTACATGTATCTGCGATACTTCTAAATAAAAAGCCCTCCTCTAAAATGTTCACGGTACAGAAGATGAATAATAAATACAAACTGATACAAAAGTCATTCTACAAAGTAAGGGGGATTACTGCATTTCAGTTATGACAAGAACGTAAAATTTCAAAAACTTCCATACTTTGTCTTTTTTAACCTGCGTGTTAACTTCAATATGTGTAAATTGAACTTTGTTACAATAATGAGAATAAATAAATTATTAGAAATATGCAGTTTTTGTTTCCACGGCCATGGCGGACAAATATAACAAGCAGTCCAGCTTTATCCTAGGAATTCAATATGATATCAATATGGAATTATAAAACATAATGGATGTTTTTCAAAAACTTCCTGTTTTCGGATTCCTAGTTACCATAGAAACCGCAGCTTTTTGAAATATTATGTCTTTCTTAAATTTGTAATTACCTCTATATTTGAAGTTTTAAGGATTTATTTAACATTGGTAATTTCGTATTTAGACAATAAAAAAGGCGAACTCTAATCTTGAAGGCAACCCTTTTTTGTTTCCATGGCAACAGTGGCTATAATTGACAAACCGCTCACAATATTTTGCATTCATTAATTGCAATTGATGAAATAAGGAGGAAAATGAAGTTGAAGTTTAAAAAAAATCTAATTGTTTCCATGGCAACGACAGCCATTTTGAATTATTTTCATTGCACTGCACCTCTACTCATGATGGATAACAATCCAGTGAAGTTTTAAGTTTGAGACAGAAAAAAAAGAAGAATTGTTGCAAAATAATAAGTCACCACAAACTTCACTGGAAATGGAACAAAAACAATGTGGCTTCGAAAATATGTTTGTACGACCTGGTATTAAGAAAAAAGGAGTAAGACAATAAATCTCCCCAAACTTCGTTCGTTATGACCGTGTTTGTAACGACGTTTCAGATTTAATGAACGCAATCTCTAAGTTGACCTGTTTTCGGATTGACGTTAACCTGGATTGGAGTTAAAGGATTCAAGACAAAACAAGACAATACTTTATTAACCTCAGACACTAGGTGTACAAGAGGACATAAAAAGTAATCAAAATACACAGGTGATCGCCAACAGGTAGTACACAGTAACAATTACAGAAACACAAATTAACAGTATAATCGAGATGACCCATGGAATTCACATACATAGTCGTATACTTCAGTAAATAAAGGATTTAAGACGGGTGTTGCGCGCCAGTCAGGGGATGCTTACCTTCATTAGTACCTTATCTCAATCCTGTTTTGTAGAGAGTTCGTGGATTCAAAGCCTTTGTTCCTTGTTTTTTCGTTTAATCTTTTGATTTGTTTCAACTTTATCTTGTCTCTTTGAACTATGCACGTTTTATCTCTTACATTGGGTAGTCTACACTGGACTTAACTGATATAAGACTACCTACATTCCACGTACAGATTGATATGTTAGATATATTTTTTCTGCACCAAGCCATTGGTATTAAAACGACAAAATTTTAAACCCGTTGTAAACTATTGCAACAAAAATGTAATTAAATGATAAAAATTAATATAAATAAATAAGAAAAACTTCTTCTAGTAATAACAAAAACAATAGTAATCAATAATACACTAATACTAGAAGTCAATACTTGATCAATTTTTCTCTATTGATGCTATTATTAACTTACCATATTTATACATGATATAAAAATGACTTAAATGTTAAAATTCAAATTTATGGTTTTCGGGGCGACCTCTACCCCCGTCAAACCGATTTCTTCCGCCTTGATAATATCCTCTACTTCCTCTGTAGAGAAGATGAGCCCGGTTATAAAGCATACCTTATGTTTGAGGCAAATACGGACAATCCATCAGTTGTCAAGTGAACTCCATCTCTCTCGTCAGAGTATTTTATTATTGGTTCTCCTTTATATGAGAGGTTACTATTATCACATAAGGAGATCATACTATGTTCCTTATATTCTTCGTTCAACATGGCACTTATAAGTTTTGCATTGTTATTGTGTGTTGAATCATCTGACCATGTAGTTGGTTAAAAAATAATAATCTTACTACCAGGAAACTCCTCTGAAGTCACTATTACCAGGTTTGTCATTTTCCAATACAGTTAGATGGGGTATTAGATTTAATGTCATTAATGATTGAATTTAGAACTTTTGTATCTGGGGTGTAAGTTAAATTTCGCACTTTAGTTTTTGCCACAGTAATAGTGTATGCAGTTATTTTCTTTGCTGTATATCTTGATGCAAGTTTATGCAAATCTATTTCATTGGCATTGGATGCACCTATTATTGTTACCTGCGGACGTGAGACACTTTTTTGTTTTCTGATAAGTGTGATCTTTCCATAGTTTTTACTGTTTCGAATGGTGCTGAACCATCTCTTGAATTATAGATTTTTAGGCTCATAATTTCTTTCTCCTTTTCTTGTAGTTCCTTTAAAAGTAGATTATGTGTAATTTCCATATCTTTCATTCTAATAATACGGTCTTCCATATTCCTATTGAATTTTTCTATTTCTTTATCAAGTTTGGTCACTTTTAGGATATTCTTTTCTTTTTAAAGAGATTATATTTACCCATAATCCAACCATGTGGGTATGATGATACTTCTACTACTGTTTGGATCGCCGCTTTCTTATGCTGCTGATAAGGTGTTACTCTTTGAATACATATAGAGTATTTTATAGTATTTTGTAGTGATATAACAATATTTTCATTCTCAATAGGTTGGAATTAATCGCCTCCAGTTTGTAAGGGTTACCGTGCTCGCCTCGAGCGCGGAAGGCCATGGGATCGATCAAACATCTGGTTAAACCAAAGACATTAAAATTGGTATTTGCTGCTTTTCAGCTAAGCATTTAGCACTTAGAATTTAGGAGTAAAAGCAAAGACTGGTCGGGCCAGAGGTAGAATAATGTGTCCAGGTATACGGCCCGCCTTCATGTGGACTGTTGCTCTCGTGATCTAGCACGTAAAAAATCCAATCAGCGTTTCAATCTAGTACAAAGCAGGATTCATTCATCATCATTCATTTATATGCTCTCGTCGTGAATATGCATGGAATATGTGCCGCTGGACGTTAAGCGACATGCAATCAATCAATCTCATAAGGTTTGATCCCCATTCCCATCTAAGATCATTTCAAAAAAGTTTGACAATACAGTTGACTGTATTTTATGTTCTTTTTTAGATAAAAATGGCCTTGTATAGTTTTTTTAAGTTAGACAAAACAGTGTTGTACACTGTACAAGTTGTATGTAATGCATTAATTGTATATGTTTTAGAATGAAATTCATTTTATTTACCATGTACCATTCAGAATAGCTGTTATGATCTAACTATTTTAAAACGAAATCAATGAAAAGGGTAGGGGTCGTTAAGCCAGGTTTTTGCCTCAAAGAACAGTGAAAAATAAATGTATTATTGCTTGTCATCTGTGTTGAAAATTTCGAATAAAAGAAAATCCCACAGTTGTTTTAGTTGAATTGTTTGTGCGACGGTCACCTGGCACATAGAAATTGTTGTAAATGTGAAAATACTAAGATTTCATACATTTTTTTGGTTTTGATAAAGATCGCACAAAAACATTAAAACCAAAGTTTGCATAAAATATATTTATAATGTTTTGTGCGCTCAAATCTATTTTTGAAGAAACACCTCCAACAGTTTGGTATTATAACGGAAATTCTTGTTGGAATAGTCAAGTGTGCCCTGGTGTTTTGTCGAAATTGTGGTATTTATGTAAGTATAAATTAAGAACGGACGGTTATAATACAGCATTTTCACAATTACTTATGGTTGTGTCATATGATCTAAAATGTGGGTCAAATCTGGGGCTAACCGTACCTACTCCTTTTCGCTTTAGTCAAGTTCTGCTGAACTACTGACCGGGTTCTTGCTGAACCTCGGTGGGTATTGGTATCCTGCGATAAGCTGATATTTTCCGGTTTTTGTACCGGATATTTTACGGTGTCCTAGCTTTTTTCTCCAAAAATGGACGAACATTTAAAGTATAAAAGTACCAAGATGAAAAAAAGATAAGACTGTGAATCAAAATTAGAAATGAAAATGATTCCCACCGTCTTTTAAGAACTGAAATCGGTAATTCTATTAAAAATACCAGAAAGTATTAAAAAAAAACATTACTATTTTACAGTTTTGCTTCTGTACAAAAAGTTGCAATTTACTATTTGTCGACTCACCAAATACAGAACTATTAAGTCATTATATAACAGTTCTAAAAAAAAGTAAAAAATGGAATTTCATCCCCCCGAGGGCGGCCGGGGTATAGAAATAGGTCGTTCGGTTTCTCCGCCTGCAGGTAGAACCCCTGATTAAGGGGCGTCCGTTAGTTCGAGCGGGATGTATAAATACTCGAACTCCCCTTCTCAAAGGTTGTGCCGGGGAAAGA
>JARWCS010324793.1:0-12585 GCA_034783895.1 Geukensia demissa | reverse complement strand
GTTCTCGTCCTGAATATGCATGAAATATTTGCCACTGGACGTTAAGCAACCAACAATCAACAATCACCAATCATTGTACTTGTCAGTAGAATTGTCTGCTTAACCTGCTATTTTAATTTTTTTTACCTGGTTTAGAAGTTTTATGTTTTCGGGAGACTAGGCCAGTTTTAACAAATTCTAAACAAGATAATATCTGTAACATTTTCTGTGTCATAGATTACAAAAGACAGACTGCACTCTATCCACGAGAAAAAGAGGGAATTTACACATCTGTTTGTTGTAATTTTCTTCATTTTTATGTATTCTCTTTTGGGTTTTTCATTTTTGTGTCCTTGCCGAAGGTTACACACTCAATTGCAGTTATATACTGTGATTCCTCGAAACTCTTCAAGTACGTAGTTCAGAACTCCCAGTTTTTTTTTCTCCACGATTGTCTCCATTAGTAATAATGTGGGTTGCAATTGAGCTGGTGTTTCTACCATCTGATCAGCCTTGCTTTGTTGACAATTGTAAGAACTTTGGGTAATGGGAACAAAGTGCTTCGCCCGACGTCCTCATCTTAGCCTCGTGACCAAAAATTTCAATATTTTGTCACAACCGTATTGAAAGATAGAGATGCTATTATCAAAACATGTTAATGCAAATTCCAAGACTCAACGCAGAGAGTGGGATACAAATGCCCTGCGTTGTTCGTCTCTCAAGTTTCCAAACGCTCTATCAATTTGGATTTGATGTAAAATTATACATTGTACAAAAATACGCTAAATTCACGTGCACATTAGGCCACAGAAAATGAATTGAATAACGTGCTCATTAGGCCACAAAAAATGAAAGGACAAACGTGCACACTAGATTAGCGATTTGTTTTAGGAATCACTATCCGTCTTCTTGTGTCGTCTTTATCTTGCGTGACAAAAAATTCTGTCACATTTTCTCAGGTACCGTGAAGGTAAGCTGGCACAGACCTTCGGTTAGGGTAAGTGCATCATGTAGAACAGTTAAAAGTCGGTCACATTTCCAGTTCTTGTTTGCCGAGACTTCGACCATTTTTTATGTTGGAAAATTTCTGTCACATTTTTCTCCGCAATTACGCACGTTAGCTTCCTAATATTTGGAAGAAACTTCAATATGGATACTTGTTTCGTGTTAGACTTTTTAGTGACCATTTTTTGATGTTAGGAAATATACCATTTCTTGATGTTAGAAAATTTCTGTCAAATTTTACTCAGGAATCATGCAGGTAAGCTTCCGGATATGTGGCACAGTGCTTCGGTATGTATGGAGAACTGTATCATGCAAGACAGTTCGAATGCGTCACATGTCCACATCTTGTTTGACAATTTTAAGACTATTTTCTGATTTCTGAAAATTACAGTCACATTTATCTCAGGAATAACAGCTTTCTGATATTTGGCACTGAGCCGGAGAATTGTATTATGTAAGAAAGTTTCGGACCTGTCGCATGTTCAATTCCTGTTTGCCAATTATAAATGTGGAAGCAGGTGAAACATTTATACCGAGGAGGTCCAATACTTAGCTAAACGTGTTATGCTCCATGAAATATTCATATTAAATACTGTAGCTCTTTCTTGAATGATTTGAATGAAATATATTCAGAAACTTAAATTGGAAATGATTTAATTAAAAAAAAGATTGTTTAAGGTGGACTCCTTGTTAAACATAAAAGTTTGTAAGATACAATATATATGTACTTAATAAACTCTTATTGGATTGGGTGCACTCTTGTATGATTTTTATAGTATTTCTTTTAAAGCCTTTATTTGCTTTGGTTTTCTCTTTATCCTCGATGTGGGGGATAACACCACGTGTATGACGCGCCTGTTTCTATTTACTAGTCCAGGTTATTTGTTTGGTTTTTTGTCTTCCAATTTTGTAATTATATGTACAATCTATAATTTTAAGGCAATCTTTGCTTAATTTACAGAAGAATTTTTAGTTTGGAACGATCTAGCGCTCGTCAAAAAGGTTGGGATTCCATGGAAGGCCCTGAGACACCCTCTATTTCAACAATTACCTCCATTTTATGGTTTGCTCGACTTTTATCCCATAACTTCTCTTTTGTATATGTGCGGAATGGACCTGGATCACCAATCCTGTGTTTCTTAGGATCATAAAATGTATTAATTATGTATTGTAATTTGGATATCATTTCGCAATATATTATATTGATAGATTTAGTATGTACCAAATAAGATAATGAATATGCTGAATTTTGATGTTCCATAATCTAAGACTTCATGAATAATTTCTTCCGTCCTTTTCGTGTCTGTTAATTTAATTTCGTAATGCTTTAATAAGAAAGTATTATAATTAACTTTCCCCAATAGTTCCATTGATAGATCCTACGATCTAAGCGAAAAGATCACGGATCTGGCCTTTCTTGACATTGATAAATCAAGCAAACCAATATAATTTAAAATCGATGGGTGATTAATTTATTCTAGAGTAGAATATATAAATGACATATTGATTTCATGTGTTTTAAGACAAATTATTTCCGACAACTATGCAAATATATTAATGTATCCGGGTATTCACTTTACAACCAAAAGTTTACAGTATCGTACGTCTCTAATGAGAATAACGATGCAGAAGATATTTTGCATGATTGTACATTGAAAAATCCTTCCTCAGTCATAGGTCGCCGTGACATAAAAAAATAGTCATTTAACTGTATGAACCACTGGGTTTTTTTTATCAGAGAAGACGGCGATAGTAGTTCAGTTCCTCTAGGATAAAGAAAATAAACAGCTATGAGCTAACAGTTCAAATAGAAAAGATACAGGTAATGACATTCAATTTGGAGAAACGCGGTAGAAAGTAAAAGAGACTTAAAAGGAAAAAAAATAAGTTTCGGCGAACACAATTGGATTAGATAGAAGTGGACGAAAGAGGTCGGAGAGAATATCATGTACCCATCTCCCTTACGATTCTTTGATGATGAAATAAGTCAATTTCAAAACATTTCAGAAGAACGTATATTTGATTCTGCTATAAAATTTAAAGTCGTACTTAACAGCCCAGTTGTCAGACTTGTCGGAAATGACAAAAAAATCAAATAATGTTTTAAAGAAATGCTGCATTTGTTTAAATTCATAAGCACTGAAAATACGGAGAGGCTTCGAAACATATTGCACCCAGTAGTTGTCCCTACCGGTTACATTGTTTGTACTTTGGCCTCGTATTTCGATTTATTTGGATTTGAGTACAAACTATGTTTGAATCTCGAACTTCCATTGTCTTAGTTGTAATGCTACTGATGAGCGAGAGGTCACTCCTTGAATTGTACATATAGCATATGTACAGCATGTAGCTCAACCACTATCTTTTATCACAGAGACCAGACGCATACATATAAGAGTAATTAATTTTGTTTTGCCTTTTTCTTGAAAAACAATTATATTTATTCTAGTAAACCTGTAAACTTGTATTTTGCTATTCATTTTAGAAAAGTTTTGAATTCCTTCGAAATGCAAATAAATTTAATGACTGATAACGATTGAAAACTTGGGGAATACAATTAAAATGTGAGTAAATTATGTGAAAAAGCTTTAAATTCTTACATGCCTATCTTCCATGTGTGAGATTGCTGATTCTACAAGCAATCATTAAAAATCAATTGTGCAATATTAATTTAAAGGTGTTTTTAAAAAAAACTTGACATTGTACGTTTTACTGGAACAAAAATACTCCGTATGACGTTTTGCACAGCTTACTCGGTATTGGCTATCTTTTGTGTGCTCTGTGATACTTCATGTATAGTGCCTGTTCATAAAACGCAAGATCTGGGACATAATAGCACATTTTCAATAAAAGATTTAAGTATAAATAAAATCACGGTTACAACTGGTAAACTTTGATTTTTTTAGTTAATAATTTCTTTCATCATTGAAACAGTTCATTTTGGTTGTTTGATTGTGGCTTAACATGTGTAGGCTGCATTTAAAAGAGTGTTTTGCAGTTTTAACGTTGGAGGAAGATGCAGTACCCAAAGAGAACCACCCACATTTGACAGGTAAATAAAGCGTTGTGACTCGAGATATGAGCAACCTTGTTTTTATGTTACCAAGCAAGACAGGAACTTGCATAACATAAATGGTCTGTACATAATAAGTATATAATTACTTTAAAACTAACGTATAAGGAATAAATGCCTGAAAGACGGCAACTAATAGACCATTGAGCAGCAAGAGCATGGAAACAATTAAAAATAAACTGAATGAAAAGTGTGTTTGTAAAAACGGATGTAGAGCAAGGGTTGCGAAAAATATTGGTGGTTTCTCAAACTACAAATACATTCATTTTTTACTATAACCCTCAACGACTTTGAAAGTCTATTTTGGTAGATTTTAGATAAAAGAAAATTTAATTAAAGAATTCATTACAGAAAACGTAGAAAATTACTTAAACATTATTGTAACTACAACTCAACATGCAATGTTGGGTTGTATATATGTGTCTAAAATTGCATGTTCTTGTAATGGATTGCGTAATAAAATGACATTCTTTATACAGGCCATTACATCTTTCCCTAATTTGATTCCTTTAGCATCCTGTATAGGTTTAAAAATCATTCACATCAAAAGACAGTACGCTTTCTTGTCATGCACTTGTCATACAAGAAAATAGGTTAACCATTATTAATAATTTACAAACTTTTCAGTCGTAGTCACCTGAACCCAAAGCTTTGTGATTTATTACCACCACACGTTGCTTACGCAGCACTGAAACCACAGAATGATTCCTTATAAAGTGTCGATTATTTTTGACATAGAACCCTATGGAATATACATTCGGAAGATTTCTTCAACTAATCAATGAGGTGAAACCAAACATGGTGTTAATGTTTCTTATGAGAAGCTGATAATTGTTGGTGTAGATCCTTCATCCAAGGTGTCTATCAGACGAACCTAAGTTAGTTTAAAACAGGAATTTACGGGAAATGCATACAAACAAATGTGTTTGAGAATCAATTCATATTCATAAATTGATCAATCATCCAAGACAGCGACCAGCCCCGGACTTTGATTAACATACAAAATAATTCTTCTTTTAAGAATGAACGAATGCATTAATACTAAAATGTTCCTTATAAGATGTTGATAAAGTGTTGTTATTTTGGAGTATGTCAATCATCTAAATTAGGCATGACTTAGTTTTACACAGAACCTTACGGAAATATATACACTTCTACCTGAGAATCAATGAAAAAATTAAAACCAAACATGTATTTCGTGTTCTTTTTGTACTGATGCTCAAGTGTTGTTTTTTTTTGGGTTTCAGATAACATATTTTATTCTAGTATTCAAAAGGACAGCTATAACTTTTTAATTGGCTATCTCTATCAATGTCAATGCAGCAACTGTGCACAACTCAGGTGCCGAATACAGGTTTGGTTTTCAGCCTACACATATAAAGTGTAACAAATGTAAAAAATAAATGCTTCTCCTAAAATAGACCTCTTTCTATATATATAAGCGAAGATACTGAAAGTGTTTAGTGGGAATGAGAAATATATATTTTGTTCTTTTTGTTCACAAACAAAAGGACAAATAAAAATTTGACGTCACTTTTTCGGCAAACAATGACATTTCTGAACATTGAAACTTAACTTTTAGGTTCCTGTTCTAAAATGTGTAATTTCCCCACACACTTTAAAGAGTCTGTAAAATTATCAGCAGAAATAGGTAAGCGCCCTTACTAACTTATTTCTGCTTAAAGTCCGGCGGGTAATATTTCAGCCATGCTAAGGACGGAAAAGGTTAACACACAATTAATTGATATGTCAGGGACCGGTAAGGAACTCCATGCATTACTTTTTCGAATGCCCATTTTATAACGAGATTTAAAAATTTGAACTGGCTGCCAATCGGATGTCATCTGATTATATCAAAAAGTCTGATAGATTCCTTGTTGCTTAGTGACAGCAGCTCCTCTTTTTTGTCAACATATCCACACACCACCACTCATTTTTTCTAATTTTCTTTAATTTTTTGTATTTACTGTCTAAATGTTTAAATTTGTATTATAATTATTATGTCAATATTGCATGCTCTGTTAGTAATATAACTAAAATTGTACTGTGGACAAGGCCTCGTAAATACGTTGTCCTTGTGCCTCAACCTTTTTGTTTTTGACAAATACATGTAAAATATGTTTATACTGAACTAAACTAAACCGGTAAGGGAGGGTCTTTTAGTCTGCTAGTGGAATAATTACGGGTTGGATAAGTACGGAAAATTTAGCCATTTAACTAGCCGCCTACTGACCACTCATAATAAGCTGTTACAAGGGGTCTCTAACGTGCTTAGAACGTGACATTTTCTAAAAACGAGAGGTATTTAACGTCTCCCTCTGGAGGGATGTGAATTTATACATCCCCCAACCAGGGACGCCACTTTTAGAGGATTAGTTCCTCCAGGACGAAGACAACTAGTCCCTACTCTTTCCCCGGCACAACCTTTTATTTATAATCCCGTCCGAAGGAACGGACGCCCCTTAGACAGGGATTCTACCTGAAGGTGGTGACACCGAACGGCATTTTTCCTTACCTTGGCCGCCCTCGGGGCCCTTGATCTGAAAACAAGTAGGTGCATGTATGTTGGTAGATACATCTTGTGATGTTTGTGAAATAAATGTTGATTTTCAATATAACCAGAAAGGCAGATCACAGAGTAACCTATTTTTTTCATTTTTTTCCCATTATTTAGACGGATGCGGTGGGTTTTAACTACTCTCGTTAAACCCTAACCCTCCCATGTTCCTAAAGTGAAAAAACATAGATTCTTAAACATTTTGTAAACTTTTCCCGAGAGCACTAGCTTTAGTGGAAGGGCCATTTAAGATAGGACCAGTTCAAAGACACAACAAATTTGAGAAGAGGATCAATAAAAAACACGACAAAAACTTAAATACAAATATGTGTATTTTAGGACAAAGCGTACATCACAAAATATATAATAATTATAGCAAAAACGGGGATGAAATAAGGTGGTTCAGAGTGGTAATTATGGTCAAGATAGTACCATTAGAAAAACAAAATAAGACTCGGCTATCCGTCACTATGGGTCTCTTCATTCAACCAGTCAATATACATGTAGGATGTTATAAAACATTATTCGAACAATCCTTTCACTCTAACAGTTATACATGTAGTTTTTCTATTGTTAGAGTTAATAAAATTCGACTAATCTAATAAAACAAAAACACGTAAATGCACATATATATTATATGGTTACTGACCGCAAAACCGAAACGCAGTGACGATTTATGTTCAAAAGTTTAAATGACACCAAACAACGATATCTGGTTGATAATTTTAATATTCTTAGATGTTTAGACATTGGGTTATCCTATTTTTAATTTGCTTGGAATAAAAACCATTCTTAAGAAATTATGTTAAGTTAATCTAATTTATACAATAATAATCTGTTTTGACTTGGTTTTGACTTTGAGAACTTTTAGTCCACAAATTTTATAATGAAATGACCGACTACTCCTTCCCTGTCGTAAACTTCCCTTTCTAGACTGGAGCGTGTCTATTCAAATTTGCTGTTATATGTACCCAAATTTCTGACTTAAATGATCGAAACTTTTTACAGGAAGGATACTATATCGTAATAACATGCTACTTGTATGTTGACATGCATATCACATATATATAACATTTAACGAAAACAAAAGTGATCCCGTTTAAGCTTACACGATTTCATTTAGTAAACCAATTCATTAAAGGCATTGCTTCGCTGTCATAATTAAAACTTTAAAACTCGCTTTTGTTGGTACTATGAGTACCTTTACAAAGATTGGATAGAACTAATAATTATCAAAAAATATTTTGAATCGCACACATCGGACGAAAATTTTAAGCTGAAAGTAAATCTAGGAATATCATTTTATAGGAGTTTTTGCGGTCACACGATATGTCTTTAGTCATGCTACGCACCCTAAAGTCCTGAAAATACATGTTCATTTTACAGGCGCCGTTATACACTGAAGTACTGAAGTACGAAACCCTAAAAAAGACTCCAATAGATTCAAAATCTACCCCGCTACCAAAAATTGACTATTAAAATTTTACATGCAGGCCATACAAAAAATACAAGGAAACGGCGGGAGTTACCTCTCTTTGTTGAAATCAAAATTTCGGACATTAAATGTTGGGAAAGTGGAGTATGCTTAACCTCTCCACATACTTTATGTGCCTGCCCCAGGCCAAGAACCTTTTTTTCTAGTGGATGTCATTGTTTTTATGTTTAAATGTTACTATACTTAATGTGCCGAAAGTTGTTACATTTGAATATCATCACTTTTATTTTTGGGGGCCTTTGACCGTGATGTGTGAATATGTGTCTATGATTGAAAGCCAAGAACACATGTAGATGTTTGTTATTTACATGTTTTGGATGGCTGTCTCATGGACAATCATACCACATTTTTATTCTCTATTTATGACCCTTGTTTCAATGACAATTGTGAGAAAATAGAGTTATGTCCATTATCTTGTCTCGTTTTCGATTTTGAAAGCACAAGCAATACCCAATCTTTTATTACAATATTTATTTTACTCAAAATATACACCAAGAACCCCAGTCAAAATGAGATATCATACAAAGAGACAGAAAACCCGATAAACTCAAGGCTCATTCACAGAAAATGCGCGTACAGCCATTTTGGGTTACTGCTACTTTCGCTTTCAGTCAGGGGACTTTCGGTGCACTTGATTTCCGGTTACGTAACAGCTGCTCCTGCCGACAAATCTGCGTCAGTAGCTAAATATTATATTCTACGTCTTATTTCTGTGGCAATCAAGAACTTACTTTTATGGTGCTCAATAATTTCTTGCTTCTTAATTTGTTCCCTTTCTGAATATTAGTGACATACATGAATTTCCCACTGGACGTTAAGCAAAAATCAATCAATCAGGAATAATTTTGATTGCAAGACGCAGGAATATACACGAATAGTTTGTTTAGGATTGAAATTCTATTATTTCAATCAAAATAGTAATATAGGCAATATGGACGAAAAAACATTAGTCTTGGAAGATAACTTCAAAGCAACCATATATGTTGATACTTTCCGATGAGAGAAACACCATAAAAGAATTGTTTTCTGCCAAGAGGATTATCAAAAAAGGAATATCTTAAAACTCTCATATAGTGACTTTCAATTAGATGTAGTAAGATAGTACATTGAAAAAAAAACTGAAAGAAAATTTTAGTCTAAAAACTATGAGCGTCGTCTATTCCTGAGCTATTGCAGTAAAAAAACTTCAGACTGTTGTACAATCTTAATGAAACATTATTTTTGAATACCATTTAATTAAGTATCCAATTTGAGTTACACCTGCCACTCTTAGCTTATTCGGTGGTTGCCAGAAATATAAATGTTGTACGCCAGTTAAAAAAACCCTGATGTTTATCGCAAAGCTCGATACCAAAAAGATCATCTATTGGGAAAAATGGAGTAAAAATTATTCTAAAATTACAGAATCGAAAAAAGCTGTTGGTTGCTGGGTTGTTAAGTGGGAGAACGTAAGTGTTGCTGAACTTCAGATATAAACATAATCCGATTTTTCTAGCGGGTGTTGCCTTTTAAAAAATCAAAGGCAAAAAGAAACTTATTATTACATATATTTATTGGAAACGTTTAGAAAAGCTTTTTGTCAATACACTTGAAATTTGTTTGTGTTTGATCACAACATAGCTTTGTGGGTTAGCATTTCGATGTACGTATTTAAATGGAATTTTGATGAAGTCGATATGCAATCCATAAGTAATTTCCTCTGCGGTTACATAATTTCATTTAATCAAAATAATTGATGTATTATAAATACTAAACCGTCAGTACAGCTTATAATTTAATAGCAAGTAATATTTTATCCTAATATAGAAGCATTTGTTTTACACCAAGTATATAAATGCTGTGTAATAGGTTCTTACACGAGTGCTTAGTGAAATCGGGGAAATCATCCACGAGTATATGTATAAGAAATTTCGCTTTTTCCCTGAATTTAGCGCACGAGAAAAACGAGTGTAAAAACCTTTTTCTGTATTTTTTCGTTACATTTGAATTTCGAATAAATCACACGGACATTCAATATAATTGGAAAAGAGTCGAGATATGTGCGTCACTAACTTATGAATGAAAGATACAATCAACTACGCCATTCATGAAAAAAACTAAAATTCATTCGATATGAAAATGAAAAGATATGGGGTAAATGTCTGAGAGGCTGCACTCCAACCACGATGAAGTCATTGTCACATTTACAAATCTAGATGTCTCCACAAGGACTTCAACAAGAGTGGAATACCACGCCTTGTGAAAAGCTCTAAATCTTCCTAAATAGAAAATCGTGTATGCCTTAAATAATACTGCTCTTACCTGTTTACTATCAAAAACGTACATGTAACAAAACATTTAACCCAAAAACAAACCTATGATCCACAATTCCTGACAGGAACATAAGACATGTAGTCGGGTAAAATTACATAAGACATGTAGTCGGGTAAAATTACATAAGACATGTAGTCGGGTAAAATTAATCTAGTGGGAACCCAACCCACCCCAACGAGTGGTCAAAGAAAAAAATGAAAGAAAACAAAAGCAGTAACCGACGAACTATGAAAATCCAACAGAAAGTCAAACAATCCGACTAGGATTAATGATTGTAAAACAACAATACAAATGGCTTAAAATAATTAATTCTGTTAAACATATTTCGAATTTCAGCTAAACAAATTTGGTACTATTTTGCTCAAAACGTCACCAAAGAGTGTTGATAAAATTAGCTTTCACGGGAGATGCTTTCATTGGCTGTCTCCCACGAAAAAATGCACTTAGACGGCAGTAAAATTTAGAAACATGGTAGTTATGAAGAACAGACTTAGAATTATTGCCAAGAACGTAAGACAATCAATAATACACAAAACACGACACAGAAAGTTTGAGCAACAAGAACCCTTTAGAAACGAAAGCAGGCTCAGGTGTCTCAGACGGCAAAGCCGCTGCTCCGCTACTGGCACCCGTCATGTGTCTTGTAGTTAAAACCGATAGTAATGGACTGATAGTCAAAAAAGTTATTAGGGAATTAACCACTGCATTTGGGGAAGGAGATTTTTCGACGCAAATGTTTCTATTTTCGCTTACCGTGAACCGAATTTGTTCGCATTGGATGGTAACAATTTTCTTACATTTTTACAATTATGTGGATCGAAGCAAAGCTATGGTCTATACATTTATTTTTTCCTAGCTATGTTCATGAGTTTTAATTTTCACGTCTTGCATGGAATTAATATTTACTTTCGACCCACAAAACAGAAAATCAAATGGCCATCCCCTAAATGACTTGAGGGTACGACAGTATGAAGTTATCCATTGTCACTTTTTACAACAAAGTGGCTCAAGCAAACCTACGGTCTAAACATTTTTGTGCATGTATATTAATTTTCACATCTTGCAAGGACTGAAAATTTATTTTCAAATCACCCAAAAATCAAATGGTAGTCAAAGTTACGACACTGGGAGTTATCTATTATCATATGCGAAATGTTTTTTTATTATTTTAAATGCCAAACCGTCTGTACAGCTTATAACTAAATGGCAAATAATGTTTCATCCTTTAATAGAAGCCGTGTTAAACACCAAGTATATAATGTTAAGGTTAGAGTAAATCAAGAAACATGGTAGTTTTAAAGAACAGAATTAGAATAGTTGCAAAAGAATGGTGATGTATCGACCTGCTCCACGAAACATTTTATTTTATAGTACACTGCTGTCAGTGATAGAGTGATATAAAATCCCAATTAAGACGTGAGTTATCGCATTACTGTTTAAAAACGGGTTTGCCTGGAAATCAAGGGATTTATTCCTTATCGCTATAGTGAAGATTCATGACTTTTAACAGTGAAAGTGCGGTCATTGTTGTTTCAATGAATGCATGTTCACTCGCAAGACTTTATCAATGTAACTTGGTGCTTTAATGATCCTCGGTGTAATGAAATTGATCTATATGAATATTACATGCAGTTACAGTTGTGATGTGATTTTTGAATTGATTAAATTTGCACAAAATCTGAATAAAATTATGCCCATTTAGACATTTGATTACTTTATTTAATACTTAAGGAAAGTGCACTTCTGATGACTAGTACATTCAATAGAAATACTCGCCAGAGGCTCCTTTATTCTTTATTGTAAAAGTTGATAACCTGCGATATACTGCTTAAATTGTTCTGAAACCTATATTTATTCATCAGAGTTTTAACTTCGTAGCCGACGTTTTGATACTTTAAGATTTTAATTTTGATTTCATAGACTTAAAAATTGTCATTTAACATTGGTAATTTTGTATTTTAACGACATTACGATTTTTGGATGAATAACGTTTTTGCGTTAACATTTCTGCAGTCTTCGAGAACATTTTCAGAAGAGATTATTGGTTTAACAACTTAATGCAAATTGATTGTTGAGAGGTTTCCTCGAAATATACTAGTCAAAAAAAGAAACGTTACGTCCCTATGTATTTTCAATAGACTTTCAACTTTCAATGACTGTAAC
>JARWCS010324782.1:0-12586 GCA_034783895.1 Geukensia demissa | reverse complement strand
TTCTTATTTCTTTTTTGCTGATTCAAAGAAACTTCTCTGCAACCCAAGGCCAAATGGAACCAAATTTGGCATCTCTATAAGGTCCGTAAAAATATTGCTCATTACTTCTCAATCTGACAACATATATGGCCACCATGGGCTTATTTAAAGGAAACTCATTTCCTCTTAATATGTAAAGCGAAATCTAACCAAATTTGACAAGAGGTCTCATTCAGTTCTCCCCAGGTGAGCGATACAGGCTCAGTCCTTCTGAGCCTCTAGTTTGTAATGTAGCTTATTTGTTCATTTTTTTCAGAATTAACAGTGGTTATATTCAGTAGAGAAAATTATAAGGAAATGGTGAGTTTTAACTTACGCTTAATTAAATGATTGAATAGCGGTACATGTAAGCATCTTCTGTTTGCCTAATTTGTAATGAAGTTGTATTGTCTCTAATGTCCGTGAAAAAGGATACAGCCCATTTCTGAATTCTTCATTTCAATATTTTAAGGAATAAACTCCAATTTTGCATTTCATTTTATTTATATCTTCAATTCAGGCTAATAGACAAACTAGAGATCAAAAAGTAATCGTGTGCATTAACATACTAGACAAACTGCTAATTCTTAATTTAAATCATCCTTCAACAATTAATGAGGCAAATTACCACTTTCTAAAAAACTGTTCCCTGAAATTCAAATTTTATTCATGTGTGTTGCGTTAAGTTGTCCTGTCGGCTAAAGTGATGAAAACAAAACAGGAAACTAGTGAAATTTTAAGAGACGGTTTTGATTGGAAGAATGAAATTCGTTCTATTCTAAACAATTTTGATGCGTAATCTATCTGTAATCTTTAAAAATATGAACCCTATATAACGTTTTAGACATGTTTATTTCGATGAATTGACATTGACTAATTAATATATGGGATTGGTTCGAAAACTTGAAAAATTGTCAAATGTTGCCTTTGAAGACATCAAAAATTTTATCTTAAGCTAGGCATAGGAAAAATGGAAAACATATTATATTTACAGTGTCTTAGACAACGATAAAACCATATAGAAATGTCAAGTAGTGGAGTGCCTGAGGAGGGTATTTTTCAACTTTAACGTACCACCTTACCTCCCGGCTAATTTTTACTTTTTGGAAACATATATTATTAAACTTTAGTTTTTAGTCAGTCGTAGCAAAAGAAACAGTTGCCGACTCTTAAATATCGAGGTCAATGGTCAGGTACTGTACTTTTAAATTTCTAGTTGGGAAAATGCAATCAAAAAACATAACTATGCTACCACTAGCAAACGGCAGTGCCACAAAGAATTAAAAGAAACATTCATACCGTGTTTAATTATAAATGACGTGTTTTGACGTCAAGATGACGTAAAAGTTGCCTTTATTGAAAATGTTACAAAAATTTTAAAAAGTATTCCTGCGTGAAATTTTTGTCAATTCAGGACCCAAATTTAATTAATAAATGCTGGTGACTATATAAAGATTAATTTTAAGTAACTTCCGGATTTTAAAATGGTGTCATTGCTTATAATTTACGTTAAACGTCAACTGCTGTTCAAACGATAGGTTTATGAATTCTAGAAAATATCACGAAAGCAGTCAGTTATGTTTAAACAAACGCTAAAAAGATAAACTTTTTGCCTCATCCAATCAATATGTATTCTGACGTTGACAAAACGACATTTAATACGACGTCAAACGACGTTTTTTGTTCTTAAAAAAAATGCAATTATTGTTCCTGGAAGACCCTGCAATGTGTTTCAAAGATTGTTCGATCCCCTTCCATGTCAACTCACAGACAGTAATATTGACGTTTGTTATTAAGCCTGTTTGTTAGAATAATGAGTTCTAGTAGCCTAGCCTAAGGACTAAATATTTCCTGTAAGACAGCACTTGAAATCCGTACAAGTTCATCACGCTCGAAGTTGAAGTAAATGTCGTGCTAAAATATTTCAACTCGTTTCTTTATAATGAAAAAACAGCCCATTGAAAAGTTCCATGAAACAGGAAGTTGATACCCAGCAGCAACCAATTTTTTCACAACATATGTCATATCTATTTATAAAGCTAAATATAGATTTAGAATAATTAAATCTTGAGCGCATGAGAACTAGAAACTTTTTTCTTATTTTTTGTGCGTTAAAAAACAGCAGAATATGGTTTTGCACGAGAGATATTCGTTATTAAAGGTTTTATTTCCAAGAAAAATGTGAGTATATGTTATAAAAATAATTCGAAGATACATAAAAGATAGACAGAAAAGGTTAAATCAGAAGACAGACAACTTAGCCAACAAAAAAGAAACTAACGACAAACATAGTTCACACAACATTACACTGAAAACTTAAGCCCAAGTAACACAAACCCCACAAAAACTAGGGAGAGTTCAGGTGCTCCGGAAGGGTAAGCAACTCCTGCTCTACAAGTGGCCTAATAATGCTAAGATTTGTTTAACTACTTTATAGCATGTCTGAATAAGTAGATATAGCCCCTACGTTTATAACTGCCTTTGTTTTCCCGTACCAATTTACAGCATCGTGATTGAATTAAAATTTGAAAACATATTAGCAGTATGAACAACAACATATACTTAATGATGCATTTGTTTCTTCGTGTGAGTAAAATACCTGTGTAAAACTTGGTTATCAATTTATAACAGGTATAACTAAATATTTATGGTGTGCATGAAATTGAATTTGATTAAAATATATGGATCTGTCAGGTTTTATCCTGTGATTGAAGTTTGCATGTTTCATCATTTTCGGCCTTCAACACGATACATGATGCAACTTAATTTCATATCCTAAAGTGTTTTATATTTTTCTCGTGTCGAGTAATTGAGAAGTATTATATCACAAACCAGATTTAGCGTTGAATTCCTCAAAAATAAAATATTTGCAAAAATATCATTGGTTTACTAGTCCCTGACATCCCATTGTTGTTTGGTTCTTAATAATACCACATAAGAAAACTATAAATACGTCGTGATCTTGCACAGCTTAGCAATATTAGAGTGTCCAATAAAATTATTATTGATGGGAATTATAGAATAAGATCCATACATACATTTAATGTCAATTTAAAGGAAAAATAAACTTCCAAATTTTAAGGCGATATTAAATTATCTTTGTAACGGTAAGATCAAGAGTTTCCGGAATTATATTAAACATTTGCAGAATAGTTTAACGGCTTAAATAGTATCTTTGAAATTTGAAGAAAATATTCAAATTGTGTAAATAGCTTTGATTAAGTAGAGTTATAAAATTTCACACAAATGTGGGTGTTAAAGCTATCTTAAAAGTTCTACAAGGTTGACTAAACGTTCCAAAAATAGGTCTACAAATGCATAAAAAGACACAAATGCATCGTTAAATATATTTGGTTGCGCGTACTGCTTATAAGTTTTCCTATTTCAATTCGATCACGATGCTGTAAATTGACATAACGGAAAAACAAAGGGCAATTTGACGTAGGGGCTATCCTTTTCCGAAGACATTGCTTCTGTTTTTTTTTTTTTTTTTATTTTTAGCTTGCTTCCAGAAATTGCATCGTAGGAAAACTCTACGACCGGGCAAAAAATGAAGTGTAGGGTATAACCTTTTCGAAAAAAATAAGTATAGCCGGAAGGTATCCCGGTACATTAAACTAAATAACTAAGCGACTTTTTCTGGGTTTGTCACTGCACTGTAATACAACGACTAACAGAGGAAAGCTTCTTAATTTAAAACAATCATCAAAGTTATTGGATGAAGAGGTAAATGTTATGATGTAGTATGCATGGTCAGCGAGTTCCCGTGAAATATGTAGAGTTATCGCCCTTTTCCCGGGATTCCGGATTGTCGTCTTGGTTTTGTAGAATAGATTTGGGATTTGAAGAATGAAGACACGTTGTTACAGAAGCTGAGTTTTAGTTTTATATAAGTGTCCATATCCATTGCAAACCCTTAAAGCCCTACCGCTAGCCCCTAAGATGGTGGAGAACCCCAATTTTTAGAATTTTCAGCGTTTTGTTCCAGAACTTTTTGACAATTTAAACTTTGAAATTTTTTATTGAAATTTTCTGCACCACGAGGCCGCCATTTTTTTCAAGCGGCCATTTGCAAAAACTTTGTTGAACAAATTTATGTTATGAGTGAAACTGAAAGACGACTTTTGGATGAATTCCATAATCTAAGGCCTGACCCTTCTCCTGTCCGACATCAAAGCTCATAAATTCAGATGGGATACACCCGACCTTGCCAAGGATTTGTCGCCTTGTACATGATTTTGTTATTAAAGATTGAATGACAATTTGCTTTTCAGTATTTATTCACAGAATATATTCTACATGTATGCATATTTCTATGATCTAAAGTGGGAAAGGATAGCCTTTCACCACACATTTATTTGTGCTTTACCCAATGAGTAAAAATTTGTGTACATGAATACAAATACATGTATTGACTTACCTTCCAATGATGATGATGAATTTTATACAAATCCTACATATTTTTCATTAAGCATTAATGACAGCAATTTACCATCAGATTTTACACAGGGAAATGATTTTCAAAATTACCAAAATTCACCTTCTCCAGACATCAGTTCAAATGCTTCATTTATAGACAATTATCTTTTTGTGCAAACTCCTCAATTTATTCAAAATAGTACAGAAAATTCTGCACCTTCACACAAAAAACAAAAGCCACTTTGGAAAATGGAAAAACTTGGTACTTGCAGAAAATTTTCAGGATACCCTAGGGAAAATGGGGCAAAATTTTTAAAGGAATTTGAATCCTTCGCTACATTACACGAGCTGGATGAAGATGATGAAGCACGTAAGTTGGCCGCTTTTCACTTACATTTACAGGGCCCTGCCCTGGCCTGGTATAATGATTTAAATCCTGAACTTGACTGGGATACTGTAAGTAATCTTTTCAAAGAGAAGTATGTAGATATTGGTTGGCAACATCCATCTATAATAGTTGAGTCAGAAACTTTTCAAAATATGACATTAGGTACTCACCAGGATATTGAAGATTTCTACTGTCAAATTCTAGAGAAAGGACAAATTTTGTCCAAACCAGCTGAGGAAATCATGTTTAAATTTATCAATGGATTGCCAGAAAAATTGGCTTTTTATGTAAGGTCTAGCAAACCAATTGACATGGCTGAAGCTTTATCACTTGCAAAGGCAGGTGAGGCCTACAAGTATAGGGTACATGGTGAGCATAATGTAGCAGCAGCTAGGGCTGCAAATGATGACATTTCAGATTTGAAAAGGCAAATGGGTGAGTTAACAAATCTCATGCACAAACTTTCATATGATCAACAAGGACAACATGCACCTAATTACATGTATAACAAATTTGGTGCAAAACAAACCCAATCTCAATTTGGTGCAAGACCTCAAGTCTCATCTCGTTCAGAAATTGTGTGTTTTAATTGTAATAGCCCAGGACACATAAAAAGGCTATGTAATTGGAATGGACAAGGGAATGCACACCATACTTTAGAGTGTCAGTTGTGCAATCAGAAGGGACACACAGCTTTACAATGTTCCAAATTTAACAATAATACTACCCAGCATTCTAATGTAGTTTGTCAGATTTGTTCAAAATTTGGACACAGTGCATCAAATTGTTTTCAATTACAAGCTTCTCCTAGTGTGCAAACGAGTAAGGAAAACTTGACACCCCTGAAGGACGCCAGGCACGACCCTTCAGGAAAGTAAATTCATGTGCCAGGAAAAGGGAACATGCCCCAGAAAGGAAACCTGTAAATAATGTAAATAGTGTTAATTTTTCATCATCTCAATCTGATCAGTCAGATTGTGAAGTGTCTGATTTTTCTGACAATTGTTACACTCGTCCAAATGACTCGAAATTCATATACTTACCAGTACGTTTTGGTTCATCAAAAGTTGCAGCACTTGTAGATTCAGGGAGTTCAATTAACATTATGTCTGATCATTTATTTTATTCTTTACCACATGCATGTAAATCTTCTCTGAATTTTGATGCCAAAGATTCCATAAAACTCGCTAACAATCAAACTGTGCAAATTGAAGGAACAGCTTTTGTAAAAATGTTATGTCAGGGAGAGAAACATAAAGCGTTAGTGTACATTTTAAAACAAACATCTCATCCATTCATTTTGGGAACATCATACTTGATAGAAAATAAAATATCACTGGATTTTGGAAATATGGGTGTTTTTCAAAAAATCACAAGTGTCAGGTGTACAAAGCGTATTACAATGCCACCTAATAGTGAAATTTTAGTTTTGGGAAAATTGCCTCAAAATATTTTACATGGATACCAGGGTTTTTGTGAGAACAATAAACAGATTTTATCCAAAGGTGTACTTGTATGTAAATGTTTAGTGACTGTTTCTAGCAATAGAACTGTTCCGGTAAAACTTTTAAATCCGGGAAATGATACAGTTATAATTCCTAAAGGGAAAATTATTTCACAATTTAATCAAGTTACCAAAGATTATGACATACAGAAAATAAAATCAGATGGAAAGCAAAATCATTTTGTAAATAATGTTGATTTAGTAAACTCCCCTGATGATGTAAATAGTGATATGGCACAAGAGTTTCAGAAGTTTACTAGTTACTTTGACCTTAGTACCGAAAATTTGAATACTCAGCAGAATTCTGAAATGTTACAATTTTTATATAAGAACCGTGATATTTTTGTGACTGAGGAAAATCCTTCTTTAGGATGTACTGACATTGTGCAACATCACATTATTCTCAAACAAGACTTTAAACCTTTACATCAGGCACCGTATAGGTTGTCCCCTGATAAGAGAGAAATACTTAGACACCATTTAGACGAATTGCTCGAACAGGGTGTTATATGTGAAGTAGACGCAACCAAAGAAGCACCCATCACTAGCCCTATTGTGCTCATAGCAAAGAGAACTAAACCGTCCGAAAATAAAACGGGAAAAACGGACAGAGCTACCAGTTTACGTCAATTTCGGTTCGTTGTTGACTATAGATACTTAAATAGTCAAAGTGAAATTTTTAAGTACAACATTCCAAATATTTTAGAATTGACTGAATCGTTTACGGATAAAGTCCCAAACTTCATATCCTCAATAGACATGAGCAGTGGTTTCTTTCAAATGTCCCTGTCCCCGGATAGCTCCAAGTACACCGCCTTCAACACGTGCTTCGGCACTTTCAAATTTTTGCGTGTGCCAATGGGCCTACATACATCACCAAATTCGTTTCAGCTCCTTATGGATAAAATTTTGCGCGGACTCACGTTCCGATCATGTTTATGTTATCTGGACGATGTTCTGATCTTTTCCGAAACCTATGAACAACATTTATCAGATTTAAATGAAATTTTCGACCGTTTCCGAAAAGCCGGTTTAAAACTAAATCCGCAGAAATGCTCTTTTGCCAAGTCATCATGTATTTATTTAGGCCATCATATTTCTAAAGACGGTATCAAACCTCCGCCAAATCGAGTGGACGCATTGATGAATTATCCGCCTCCGAAAAACATTAAACAACTACGACGTATTTTAGGCATGTTCAACTGGTTCAAAAAGTACATTCCGAACTACAGTATTGTTGTTGAACCGCTTACACGACTCTTGCGAAAACACGTCAAATTTCAATGGTCAGATGAACAGGAGCACGCGTTTAGTCAGTTAAAACATTTATTGAAAAATTCTGAAGTTTTGGCTTTTCCGCGGTTCGATCTTCCTTTCTATCTTGCGGTCGATAGCTCAGCTAAAGGAATCGGCTATGTTCTGTATCAAAAACATTTAGAAAATTCTGATGAAAAAATTCGAGTCATACGTTTTGGTTCTAAAGCTTTAACATCTTGGCAAAAATCTTACGGTCCTACCAAATTGGAACTTTTAGGCGTTGTAACCAGCATTGTTGAAAATTCCAGTTATTTACGAAGCAATAAATTTATATTAGAATGTGACCATCAAGCGCTCCGTCCGCTGTTTCAAAATAAATTTAAAGGCGCAATTTACGACAGATGGCTAGCCGTGCTACAGCAATATAACTTTGAAATAAGGTACAAGCCGGCCGCCCAAATGCAGGTACCGGACGCTCTTTCGCGGTATCCCGACACTCGATTTGTCGAAAATAGGGCCAATGAATCGCCGGATGAAAATGATCCATATTTTCCGTAAATGGAAGAAGTAGCAGGCAATATAGTTTCCCAAGAAGGCGAGAAAACTCAATTCGTGACCGCGCCGCCAGAACAGGCAAACAACATCAGTTTACGAGAGGATTGCGACGCTGGATATTGTGCCGATACGGAATATGACGGAAATGATTGCATTTCCGTTCAAACCGACAGAAACCGATCGGAAGATTTATCTTGTTTCACACAGCTAGTGGATATTTCAGAGAGTAGCGGAAATGATAGCATTTCCGTGAATGCGACCCAAAATCTCGATCCGATTTCCGAGTTTCTTACGTCCATCGATGGAATTACAGTTGACCTACAAGAGTCCAACATCCCGATGTTTGATATGCAGAAATTTATGTCCAAAGGAGGAATTGATAGCAATTCCTTCAGTCCCGTCGGACAAAACGAGTGCACCTCGAAATGCAGTCTTAGGGCTGACTTGAAAGAGTTTGACCCATTAGAAGAAAAGGGCGACATTCAACAACGTAATTTTACGGCAAACGTCGATATATTACACGAGTCCGAGTCTGAAACGCCTAAAACAGATGATGTCAAATCGTCACTTGACGAGCATTTTACTTGTAATGCAGCTATACTGTCTCCCGTTCAAGTGCAAAATCAGTGTTCTAACTTTGAAAACAAAACTCAAGAAGGGGGAATTGATTGCAGTTCCACCCATTCAGTAGCGCAAGAAACACTGTTTGACAAAATACTTTGCGCAATTGACGTTCAACTTCCCGGCCATGACATGGATAAATCCCTTGATTTTAATAGAGACAATATCAAAAATGTTCAAAGACAGGACGACACGTTATTGCCCATTATTTCATATCTAGAAAATGGCACATTGCCCAGACTACAAAAAGATGCCCGACGTTTACTTTTGACGGCACCTGATTATTGTTTAAATAATGGATTATTGTACCATTCTAGGGCTACCAAGTCAAAAAGAACGCAGAAAATGACTGCTTTTCAATTAGTTTTACCGCAAAGTTTGATAGGTAAAATTTTGAAAATTTACCATGAATCCCCATTAGCTGGTCACATGGGCACCCAGCAAACCATTGACAATATTAGTGAAAATTTCTATTTTCCAAGACTTTCGTCCATTGTATCAAATTTTGTGAGATCATGTCCAGATTGTCAGGAGAGGAAAATGACAAAAGCCCATACTAAAACTGGTATTATTTCCTACAAAACGCCCAATGAACCTTTTCAGGTCTGGCAAATGGATTTATTTGGTTCTTTACCTATTACTCAAAAAGGCAACATTTATGTTTTTACAGCAACTGACATGTTTTCTAAATTTTTATTTACAGTTCCATTGCCTAATTGTGATTCTATAACTGTGTCACATGCACTTTTTCAACTTGTCTGTAATTTTGGTGTTTGTAATACTGTAATTAGTGACAAGGGTTCTGAATTTATATCTAGTTGTACCAAAGAATTATGCAAATTATTACAAATTTTTCAAAATTTTACTCCAAGTTTTATACATCACTGCCTAGGACTTTGTGAACGAACACACCGAACACTCGCAGAACGTTTAACTCCGTATTTTCAGAAAGACAAGCAGTGGGATGAAATATTACAAGCTATAACATTTTCATTTAATGTGTCTCCCAACGCTTCAACCAAGTACTCTCCTTACGAAGTTCTGTATGGTTTCAGACCAAAGTTTCCTCTGTGTGATATGACTGACAATTTCAAATCGATACCGGCCGAATTTGAAAGTTACGTGAAAGAGTTATCCCGAAAATTGACAATCATACGGGAAGAAGTTCAAACAAATGCTATAAAAGCCGGCAAACTCATGGAAGAGAGAGAAAACAGAAAGACAAATCCCCTAAATTTAAGTGTCGGAGACTATGTATACATGTTGACTGACCAAACAGGCAAAGGACGAAAACTGCAGCCAAAATATGCTGGTCCTTACGTTGTGGACAAAATTAATTCTCCCCACTTAGTAACATTACGTGAAAAGTCCACAGGCAAGCTGTTTAAGAACCCAGTACATTTAGATCGCCTGAAAATCGCGTACGTGCGTGCTCCTAACCCTGCTAATTTTTACATTCCGAAAACTGTAACCAACGAGGGTATTCAGGTCGCAACTTCATCAGAATCCGATACAGACCCATTGGACAGAAATGCGGAAGCAGATTATTTGCAGGGAGCTGATAGCAGTTCCACTGCACCCGTAGCTAATACGCGACCAAAGAGACAGATCAGAAAGCCAGTCCGTTTTCAGTCAGGTTACGAGAGCACGCAGTCGGAAACTGACAATAATTACTACAAAATAAAGCGTGTCTTAGGACGAAGGAATCGAGATGACCCGGAGTATCTTGTGCAATTTAAAGGCGAACCGGCACAAAACGCCATATGGACTAAATTTGACCAACTCAACCCACAAGCGCAGAAATTTGTGCTAGACAAAGCCCCACCGTTTATTGACTAATGTACATTGTATTTGAAACTTGCTATATGACAATATTCTATTGAATTTACATTTTAATGCCTCTTTGAATTTCATGATGTTATATGAACAGTTTCCGTTAAAATATTTTGTATGGAAATATGCCTATATTTACGATATTCATATATTTTGAGAATGTCTTGACATTGCTTTGATTTTTATGTGTAAAATGACTTTATTGAGCGTGAATTGATAATGGAAAAATTGAAATGTGACTTGAGATGATTGTTTAATACGAATTTTATTTTTAAAAGTTCTGAAAGAGCTGTAAGAGACGAGATAAGAAATTTTTGTTTTCCATATTTTCATTTTATATTTTTGTGTAAATATCTTTTCGGATTTATAGATGTAAAAGGCTTAAATTTTTTTGACACATTACATTTTTGCAGGTTACTGAATACAAACATTGCTATTTTACGCATTAAGGATGATGATTAAACCAGAAATTCCCTAATATTTATAATGTTGGTACTTTTAGATAATTCTTATATGAAGTTCCTTCAAATATTTTAAGAGAGTTAGGGCTCTGCTGGTCACATCCAGATAAATATGTATTTTTCAAAGTAACGTATGAAATGTCATAGTTTTACGACAACAATTATTATGTAATGGTGTATATACATTGTAACTACTATTTTCGGTAACTCACTGACCATCTGAAACAAATTGGAATTTGTTGTTTTCTGGGCCGGGGATGTTATGATGTAGTATGCATGGTCAGCGAGTTCCCGTGAAATATGTAGAGTTATCGCCCTTTTACCGGGATTCCGGATTGTCGTCTGTTGGTTTTGTAGAATAGATTTGGGATTTGAAGAATGAAGACACGTTTTTACAGAAGCTGAGTTTTAGTTTTATATAAGTGTCCATATCCATTGCAAACCCTTAAAGCCCTACCGCTAACCCCTAAGAGCAAGCCTGTTTTTTCGGTAAGGGAAAGAAAATGAATGCCCACTCAATAGGAAGAAAATAGTGTCAATACTACACATAGAGTCATATAATACAATATATATATTATATGATCTTATATGTCTCTGCTACACACTAGGCATTGTTTTCACGACGAGCATGCGTGAGATTTGGTAAAAAATTCAAAGATCAATAGATCAAAGGAATTTGCTGACAAATTGAGATCAAATTGCGTGAGTCTCACGCTAATTCCGTGAGACTTTACAGGTCTGCATTATATCAATGTTAATATGAGAGGGCAAAGGGGAGGAAGTATTTTAAGAAATACATACTGTTGAAGTGTTTTGATTGCTACTATACCATTAACTATATAAAAAAACAGCTGATCGAGCAGCCATTATTGTAAAACTTTATATAGGGTCTTACAGTAGTACAATATTACTGTGTTCAATGCCACTACTGGCACTAGGGCAGGGGATGGCCTCTGCCTCTGGAAATTTTATTCAAGATCAGTTCATCTCGTTCCTTGACCAAGACCTTTGAGTCGAAAATTTGGGCAGAATTTTTACTTAAGTCTGTTGTACAGTTTCATTTTTGTATTATTAGTTTGTTTTTTTACCTTCTACATGTTCTAAATATGACTATTTTTAACCTTTTTCAATGGACTTCCAACCACATCTACGGAAAACGTTGCGCCCGTCATTTGTTTTGAAACTACCACTTTCGTATTATTTCCGGTCAATTATAAATTTTAGAAAAATTTTTATATGGTAAAATTTCATAGAAATTTAACACTTTACCCCTAAGTTTAAATGCATTATTTTGTTTTTCAGCAAGATTACTTTAGGAAGAATTGTAAAAAACTGTTGCCATGACCCTAACACATGCGGTGTTTGGAGAAGTCGTCCCATGGGCTGTGTTCAGGTGAAAAACTCTGGTTAACTCTAGTGTAGAGTTGATCTTGAAATAACCTCATTATACTAGGCGCACGATCTATTTCACCAAAACACTTTACTCTAGAGTAGAGTCACAACAAACATGGATGATCCTGTTCTCCTTAC
>JARWCS010324771.1:0-12587 GCA_034783895.1 Geukensia demissa | reverse complement strand
CCCCTAATAACTCTCTCAGACTGACCACACATTTTCATTATATGTTTTTCATAATCCATCCCCACTTAAAATGTAAGTACTGCCTCCTATATATTGTTATTTTAAAAAGCAATATATAAAATATAAGTATTCCTCCTACATTTTGTTATATCAAAAATCTTTAGCACAGCTTTCTTTGTATATGGTAGAAGTTACAGAAACGTAACAGGTTTATAACATTCTTCATTATCGCCACCAGCGGAGATTGCCTGGTAAATCGGTGGGCTTCGTATTAAAGATGAAAAATGATGGACTACGGTGCAAAGGCTCCCGGTTTAGATTCCCGGTCGTGCGATAGTTATATTGAGAGAAAAACATGAATTTTACATAATATAAGTCGTATTTTTGTGCTTCTTTTTTAGACGTTTATATCCACACAATAGTTGTTAGGTACATGTAAAATGGTGTGCTGTCAATGTTTAAACTTCCATAACGTAAACTTATGAATGGAATTTATTCTCTCTTATGTCTTATGTGCCTGTCCCCAAGTAAGAAATTGTGGTCAGAGGTTTGTCTTTGTATTATATGTTTTGTCACATGTGCATTTTTGATATATTTTAGGTGAGAGCAGTATTATTTTACGCAAACACGATTTTTTATTTGGGGCGATTTGAAGGCCTTGTGCCAGTGTGGAGATCTCTGGATTTGTAAATTTTCTGTTTTTCTTGTGGTTGGAGTGAAGTCTCTCTGATATCTATCCCATATTTTTCATAACATGTAACAAAACAATAAATACAAAGACAAAACTATGACCACAAGATATCCTGATTTGGGACAAGCTAATGTGATATGTTGTAGGGTTTAACTAGTTTAGTGGGCACCCAAACCTCCCCCAACGAATGGTCAAAGGAAAACATCAAAGAAACCAGAAGCAGTAACCGACTACTTTAAAATTCAAATAGAAAGTCACACAATCAAACTAGAGGGTACCTTAATAACAATTAACATATTAAACAAGAATACATGCAAAAAGGAGATTCACCTCTAAGATATACTCTCACTTACTGAAAGCAGGCTCAGAGTGAGATTCCTGATGATAAAACATCAAGCCTCTTAACAAGAGATGCCATCAAACACAGTATGTCCGACGATTTAATGCTGTGTTTTCAATAAACGTGCAGAAAGACAAGATATGTGCAATGCCAAATGCATGAATATTTGTGTAATGGTGCTATCATTTTATAAATATCTGTACCAAAAATTTTCATGTATAGTTAAAGAAATATCAAGTACATATATGTTAAGTTAAATATCTTTATAATGTTTTTAAACGGTCATAACTATTATGAACAAAAAAAAACTCAAAAGGTTTAATACTTTTACAGAAAATGTTTTACTCTAGCTAAAAAGTAAAATGTGAACTGTTGTTTGTCCAAATGAGGAAAATTATAGAAGTTTCTGTCATGAATTTATAAAAGACGGATATAAACAACAAAGTCATCATTGCTGTGTCACAAAATTTGGGTCAATTTAGAGCTTACCTTACCTACTCATTTCTTAAAAATGGGTGTTTTCATATGTTAGTAAGAGATTATCTGCCCTTTGACAAAAATAGTTACATGGTAAAGAGGGAAAGTCATGGTCATGTTTCCCAATAATCGGTTGGATCTGGATTTAATCTTATTTATAATACCACTTTAATAGCTCTATAGAGTCGCTCGAAGAATACACATTCATATTTAAATCTCATACTTAATAACTTTTAACTTCAAAAAATTAAATTAGTATATTTGTGTTTAAATATTTATTGAATTGTGTTTTTATAAACAGTTTTATGCATTTTATCGATTATTTACAAACATTTATGCAAAAAATCACGAAACTTTGATAAATTGAGTACTAGTCTAACTCGAAAAAGGGTAAACCGTGTTAAATATGTAAAAGCCTAGACATCTTACTTTTACATCATTATTGCTTCAAGGTACAAACGGCAAAAATCAATCTGTGTAAATTTTATATAAAACGAAAACGCTAGAACTAAAAAAAATATCAAAGGAGTTGGTGCTCTGAGGCATATGTCCTAAAATGACACCGATCGGCTTTTTTCTTCAGATGTAAAAATATCATATGTGTAGGAACAGAAATGCTATGTCTCCAGTTTTAATCATCTTAAATGAAAACGTCAATAAAATTCAGATTCGCCAAATTCAGAATTCGGGACCAAAAGGACCATTAAAGAGCCTTTGGATATGCCATTCCAAAAATGTAGTTTTAATGTTCTATTACAATATGCTCCCAGTAGACTTAATATAAGTTTACGACATTGGTAGATAAAATCTTATGTATATTTGATTTGAAAGGCAATTGACTTATCTAGCCTTTCATAGATCGGTAAAATGCTTCATATCAATACATCGTTTGCAAATTTTAGTCATTAAACAAGATGATCGGTAATTGATATCTAAAATAACTTTTTATTATTGTCGTACAAAACACACGAACACTTACTCATCAAAATTGCATTCTTTGTAGATTTATATTTTCCTTTATAAAAAATTAAAACAAATTGTATATCAGATATTTGTGGTTATCAAAAACATAGGAGAAATCATATCAAGCTGTAAGCGTGTTATAATATACAATAGAAGTGTATCGTGCATTATGTGGTTCTGGATTATCGAGGTTATCGAAGGCGTACAGAGTGTAATATTTTAAGTGATCCGTGTAACATGTGAATGCAGTTGGAAACACGTTTCAGGGACTGTACCTTTAGGTGCAACTTTTCTTCTCGGTCTTCGATAAAATTGTGTAGTTTCCCTCAGTTAATCGTGTCAACTCATGTATCAACTTACTTCATGCGCCTGTCTCAATCCTTGTACACTTAATTCTCTTTTTCCCTTTTTATTGTATTTATATTTCGAAATTTTTATATCTTCCAAAGTAATCTTACATCATGGAATTTTGTTTTGAATTTCAGGTTTTAAAAAAATAATAATAAAAATTTTTCTTGATTTTTCCATCTTAAAATTTTGTCATTCTACCAATCTCAAATGCAACGGCCATTTACGCTAAAACAACTTAAACAAGTAATATTTAGCACTTATACCTGTGATATGGTAACGAAAAGGATATTGTAAAAATAAATATTTCAAACGTACGAAAACACAAGTATATAATTGTTATATCAAATTATAAAAGCAAAACGGAATATACAATAAGGAAAGTTTATGACATCAGAATAGAACGTCTGCATTAGACAAATCGTTAGACGAGTCCACTGGTGAACTAACTCGGAAACTTCCTTTGACCGCCTTACCGCTCGATACGATATTAGAATCATCGCTGTCGGAAATACTATTGTTACTAGTACCATCTTCTTCGTCACTTTCAGTAAAATCAGCAGGGTCACTGTTGCGTTTGTCTGATTCTGTAATAACAGGAAGACCACCAGTCTCGGATTCTCCTTCTTCTATTTCTGATTTTGGTTTCATTTTTTCGATTTGTTCATCAAGCTGCTGGAGTTTTTCTTTTTGTTTTGCTTGCAATACTGCACCAACACACGAAATTTTTCTGTCTCCGCCTCCCAGTTGCATAGCCGCAGATTGAAATAGTCCTCTTGCCCTTTCTTTTCGAAGTTGTTTTAATTTCTCTAAATGCTCTGTCTTTTTCTTAATTTGATCCTTTATGCCTTCGTTTTGTATCATTGTAACAACTGTTCTCATAGATTTGTGTGTCAGTCGGTTCGGACCAAATTTTTGACGAACAAAATTAAATCGGTCGTATTCTTCTTGTTCCTCGCTACTTTTAGCAGGGGTCATGCTGGCTGTTTCCTCGGCATCAACAACTTTCTGCAGTTTCGAAAAATTTCTCATAAAATTTTTAGTCATCGTGTTATGTGTAATTTGTTTTCTACGTTTGGCTAAATTCTTCCACAAGTGTTTGCCTCGGTTTGGACCAATGGTGTCTTCTCCATATTCTGACTCATTATCAGAATGGTCAGTGCGGAAGGAATAAACTGATGACGTATCCGAATCTGTGTCGTTTTGTGTGCTTTGCATCTGCCTTACTAAGTCCAATCCATCGTCTACATTAATATCCTGGGTCGGTTCATCCGGCGCTTTGAAAAGGGCTGCTTTAAGTCTTTTCTTGAGGTTTATTTCAGCTGTAGGCGATGCAATAACATGGATAAGAGTTGAATACCGATGAAACAACATGCAAACGAACTGCACAAGTAACATTATACCGAAAACAGCGGTAAAGGCAAAAGATATTGGCTCAATATGTCCTTGACCGTATCCTTTATCACCATCCTTTTTCATGGTCTCACCACAAGGAAGTTTAATAGACAATGACCCCATTTCTTGCTTATTTACCTCCGTTAGAGTGTAAACAATCGTCACAAAGAGAGAATTCATTAACAAAAACGCTAGGCAGACTTTGTTTCGTAGTTCTAGTAAGGCTTTTTCTATTTTCTTTTTGTGTTCCTCGGTCATCGTGAGAGGTTCTAAATATTTTGTGATAAAACCTTTCCAGAAATTGATTTCCGCTTCCGGTAAGTATTCTACTTTGCCATGTTTTACGTCTGAATCTTCTATCCAAAAAGGATTTTTTAGTTCGTCTCTTGGTTGTTGCTTTTCCATAACAAAGGCTGGGTTATCTGTTGGTAAAAATTATGAAAAACACATTGAAACAAAGAAAAGATATGCTGTTGACATAATGATATCAATAAGTATCTGCTAAAATTTCAAAATGGACAGTACAGAAAGGGCTGTCGTAAAATTAAAAATAGACAGCCTTCTGGAAAGTCGAAATTACTATTTATTCTAATATCGCTTGTTTTTGGCTTTCTAATTTTTTGCGAAGTATGGGTAGCATGCTAAAAGCATGATTGTAGCCGATATTAGGTTCGTTGTATCCGATATTCATTTAAGAATATATCATATAAAAATTTCCCAGTATATTATAGAATAAATAAGCGCAAAATTTTTAAACCACTAAGTCAATGTCACTGCTGGTGAAACAGAGGCCCGGTGGGTTGTCACCAGCCCTGTCGTCAGAATTGTCTGACATAAAATTTTACCAGCTACTGCTTTAAAACATTTCTTTACTTATTTAAATTTTAACATGACTATAACACTGAAATTACGGAGGAGGCATTATTTCTTGTATTGCACATGGTAGATATCCTATCCGCTGGATTTGCCTGTCTGTTTCGGTTTGTTTGGATACTACAGTATACCAAACGAAATTTGCCACAACATAAGTGCATCTGTATCAAAAGATTTACAATGAAATTTATCACATTATAAATTTTACGAATTCTAATTTTTTCCGTAGCTGAAGCTGTAGTTTAAAATTCATTTAAACCTGAAATAAAAAATTTCTCCATCGGGTTTAATGTTAATTTTTTCGACTTCGTAAATTAACTACATTTTGTCGGTGCAATCAACTAATGTTTTCGGGTAACAAGACATGATCAAATTTTTATTTCATTGGGTTTTATTACAGATAAAAGATGAAATTTAAAGAATATAGTTGAATTTAATTGTAGCTTTAACACTGAAGCACGAAATTAATATATGAAAGTATGCCATTTTGAGATAGATGTTTCAATAACAAAAATTTAACACAGAGGGGTAATGGAAAAAAAATTGTGCTCAGAAAAACTGAAAAATTAACTACAGGATGGGTTGCGGCAAAAAATTAGAATTCCAACGATATATTATATCATGACATACTTCATAGCTAAACATTTGATATATTTTGACTTAAGTCGTGGCAAATTTCATTTGGTGTACATTAGTACATTTGGTGTACATTAGTACATTTGGTGTACATTAGTACATTTTGCTATGTTTGGAGCTTGATCTTTCTATGTTTTGGTTTAAATGCTGCTAATGAGAGATAACACCTTGAACACGTGCCCAGCATAACTAAATATCCCATATTTGTTCAGCTTTGGTAAACATTTGTTTTGCTAATAACATTTATATACTGTCAGCATTGTAAAGTTTCATTAACCATTTCTTTATTAACATGAGGTTGCAGTGTTTTGTAATGTTTGGATCTTGGACGTCCTATATCTTGGTTTCAAAGTTACTCCTTTTTAATGTACATATAGCATGCCAAAAGTCTCCATATTTATTCAATATTGGTAATCTTGTTTTTATACAGAATAAAAAGATGTTTTGTTGAATACTAACTGTAAATTTTCTCCGCTTCTTTATGTTTGTTTCGTAAAGTCAACGTTTTCCAAAAATATATTATCAAGAGAAATGTACAAACACTTGTACTGTCTACTACACACCTATAACTTCTCCTGCTCCTTCAAATACAGCTGTATGGCGGGAAAAGGGAGATGGCTCATCCTTTGAGCTTTCAACCATGTAAGGCCCTGCTATTTCATCTTTAAGATGTTTAGGACGATGAGAAGCTATACTCCGTGGACTCATAGTAGTCATTCTGGTTTCCATGTCGTCCAGCCTTTCCAGAATGGCACGTAGACGTGTATCTTCTGATTCAACATTAGATTGTGGGCAACACATACATCTAAATAAAAGTAAGCATACAGCAGATATTATTTTTCTGTCGATTTTCCCCTTTTGTCCCGGTCTTCGGGTTTTCTTTCGCTTTCTGTTTAGGCTTGATTTCAGTTTTTAGGTTGTCAGTAAAAGTTTTAAAATTATATGTTTTAATATCAAATGAAGCAGTGAGAGAAAACCGAAGGGTCAGTCCAAAAGAGAGAAGTCATTAGACACGACAAGATCAAGCCGCTGCAATCACAGACTATACAAAAAACTAATAACAAACGTATATCTTTAAGCAATGTAGATTCAAAAGGAGAGAAAAACGGCGGTAATTCTGGTGGTCCGGAAGGTAAAACGTTTTTTAAAGCGGTGAAAATGTCCTTTAAATGTAACGATTAATGATAATACTATATTTGAACCTATCAACAGTCAAAAGAAACATAAAAGACGGACTGAAATCTAAAAGATTAAACTGGAACAGAAGACAATTCAATAATTGATTGATTGAATGTTTCTTAACATCTATAGTCAAATTTTTATGCATATTTAAGACAACAAAATAATGCATGATGATGGATAAATTCTGCTTAATACTAGAACGACACTATGCAATGGATTTTAAACGTGCTTGGTAACGAAAAAATAGTCCACAGGAATACATGCCCCTTTAGCCAGACATATTAATTTGATTCTGGACTGACCAGTCTTTGCTCATACTCCTACATGCTGCGAGCTTAGCAGAGAAGCAGCAGATATGAATTTTAATGTCTTTGGTTTGACTCGGCCGGGGATCGAACCCACGACCTTCCGGACTGCAGGCGGGCATGCTAACCATAACACCACCGAGGCGGTTCTAAAAATCGTATTACTTTGTAAATAATAGTTCGTGTAAGACGCCTCCGATATATGAACTGCAATGACAGAACAACGGAAGGATAATATCAAATGTCATTTGTTAATGGATATTTCGTAAAAATCAAGTAAGTCATTAATATATTAAATTTTGGTTGATTGGTTGCTGTTTAACACCACGGCGGCAATATTTTAGCCATATAATGTCGGCATGAATGTATTAAGAAGAAACAAGACAAAAAGAGATATATCGGTGACAGTCACCCCCAGATTGCAATCTTCTTTATGAAAAGAAAAGAATAAATCATTGCGAAGATAATGAGTCTTTTAAATACCCCTTGTTTTCTGGGTTTTTTGCCATGGTTCCTGTACTTCATGCATTAAACCCCTTGTTTTCTGGGTTTTTCGCCATGGTTCCTGCACTTCATGCATTAAACTTAAAGACAAGCAAAATATCTCTTAACTATATCTTACCTGAACAAATTTCCAAATGAAAACTGGTAGTCGGACGTTGATTTTGTACTAACAACACTAGGTCCCATAACCCAGCTTCTAATATCATCCATTTTAGAGCGCGCTTTCTGCTGATTTGCTGGAATTGATTGTGAAGTTCCGGTGTCTCTGGTTCCCCATGATACGTCGTGTATGTTTCCCAACGCATATATCATCAACAGCATAGACATTGAGGGCACCGCGAGAAAATAGAGTAGTCCGTGTAAAATAGACGACATTTCCTGGAAAAACAAACGAATAACCCTCTTTACAATTAGAGATTTAAAGCTTTTGTTTCACCTCTGAAATCTATAGCAGTTTACAGTATATCCTCCCCTTAACAAACTATTTTTTTTTGTTATTTCTTATGACAAAACAAACTGCAAGAACTATCTGTGGGGTCAAATGTCTCATTTCTTAAACAGTCTGGGTTTCCACCAATAAACCATAAAATTACATATTTGTCACGAACTCTAAAAATAATAACCAGTCAGGCAAGTAACAAAACACTTTTGATTTGAGAATTAATACACCGCATCAACTATCTTTTAATCTTACATGATACAACATGTGTTTTAAAGACGATTTGTCCTAGAAAAAATAACTACAAGTACTTGAGAAAATGAAACACGATTGAAAACTTTTAGTTAATCTTTTTTTTTTATTTTGAAACCTTGTACCATACGGTGGACGTGGACAAATATGAACAGAGACTTTATAAAACCCGAATCTTGGCGAGATTAAAACAGAACCGTAGTTTAATATTTGAGACTTTGAATCGGTGAAACTGTGTCGGTCGACCCTTCCTTCTACTCGTCGCATTTTACTTATATCATTTAATTACCTGAGGATGCAGTAAAGCTGATATGACGAAGACAGAGGCAACGAATAACAGAAAAATGGTCGTCACTGAACACCACTTGGCCTCTACAGCTTCCTTTAAGAGCCCCACTATAACAATCATCATAATCACTGCGTATACCGTTGACAATATGGCCGCATATGATAACTATAAAAAAACAAATAAATTTTAACATGATTTTCAAATTTTTAAAATAGCAAATATTTACTAAAAATATGTATATCTTGCGGCTTATACACCACTTAATAGTAAATGATTTGAAACCCATGAAACATTGCATTTTCTTTCTGTCCTTAGAAGTTTCCATACACAGAGAGAAGTTATATCATTTTGCTTGCAGAAAGGTAAGCGAATGCTACATGTGGCATGATAAACCTACAGCTACTACTAATAGTACAATAGAATAATAGTTTACCCCTTCGTCTATGACAGGGAACTTAATCCGGTTTTGCAAAACCATTTTACTTTGACTAATAAATTCGACCAATGTTATTGTAAGGTAGTTTGCTTGTTTTCAAGTTGTGTAAGCAATATAGTTTTACTTTGTCAATAAACAATATATTTTTTTCACCTGGTGTATGGAGAAAAGTTTGGAAATTTTGTTTTGGTGTTTCCTGAGACCGTTTTTTTTATATGGCTCCTTTTTGTTACCTCTTCAAATGCTGGCATACCAACATTTACCGCATTTATTGATTTGTTAACTGATTCCTTGAATTTTTATGTAGGTCTGTCGTCATCAGTTTGTCAACAATTTATTTTCGGTCCAAGAATATTTGGTGATGTTTAATGAAAACTTTCCTAAGTCAAAACAAATTCATAACTGCCGACCAGCTACTTCCTGTTTACCAGTACTTTAAATATGTTTCCTGTTAGTTGTGGAGATAATTTTAGATATTTGGTTTTACTTTTGATAAAAACGAGTTTTTATTTGAAAAGGTAGTTTAAATATCCAGTGCAGGAACTTCAATGACACGACAGTCGTTTAATTCTGCTTTGGCACTATTTGACAAAATACATTTTTTGTTAAAAAAAGCCAACTGTTTTCATTTTGTGTATCATCTTCGTTATTAAATGTGTTACCATTAGTGAAGCAGGTGTTTCTTACCCTTTCGGAGCACCTGAACTCACCCTAGTTTTTGTAGGGTTCGTGCTACTCTAGATTTAGTTTTTATTGTAGTGTTGTGCGTACTTTATTTGTCTTTCGATACTTTATTGTTGGCCAGGGTCTTTTCTGTCTTCTTATTAAACGATTTCTGTCTGCTCCTGTGGTATCTTTGAATTTTTTTGTTTTCGTTAAAAGAGATCGAATAACTTCACAACTGATCTCTGGTCATCATATTTACCTGAACTTCTTTCTTTGCTACAAAACAAAGAATGACCATTATTACAACAGGAATCAAGTTGACAATGAATGCAGTCCAAGGCTGGATCCCTGTAAAGGCTATATACAGAGATCCTAAGATCATCAGTAGGATGGTACCAGGTGTCAAGATGGACGAGGCGAGTAATAGCATCTGATAACCAACACAGAGAAGTGATATATCGTCATTTTTCCGTGTCACATTCTTCCAGTCCATTAATAAATCAATGATATTGGCCATTGTCGATGGAGACCACCTTCGACGTTGGTTATAAAATTCGTAGAATCCTTCCGGGGCGAAGGTCAACGCATCGGAAGCTGCTACATATTCCACCTTGTATCCTTGCTGTAGTAATAATGTACAGAGCCACCTGTCTTCACCTTTAATTGAAAAGAAATATTTCTCAAATATAGTCACTCTTGTCTCAATATGAACTGCTTACACTACAATTATAACAAAAGCAAAATGGAGGAACAAAAATATCCCATGTGACTTTATGTCGTTCTCGCATTCAAGTCCAGGAAAAAACACGGTACCATTTTTGAAAGGAAGACAACTAATGAGGTAAAATGGATTGGTGATGTAAACGATTATTATCAAATTAAATTACAATTTAGCTCAAAGTAAACCTAATGAAGGTTAATATCCAGCAAAGCGCTTTGTTCGCAATAGAAATGATTTGTTTAAAGAGAATCTAAACGAGGGATTGGTTGCAGTATTAAATTCACATCGTTCATATTTATAATGGTATTCGATCCATGAAAACAATGTTTACAAAATCAGGAACTGCTTACCGTTCTGGACCACAACCTGGTGTTATCTTTAGTTAAGAGTTAATCATCATGGTTTTGTTTTCGCGCAAGCAATCGAAAGCGAGTCTTCTGACTTACCTATGGTTTACGCCGAGATTTTACTTGCTTCGTCCACTCAAAATATGAAACAGAATTCTGGAAAAGTCATTGATCGAATTCTAATTTTGTCGGTTAATGATCAATGTGTGCAATGTGTTTTACGAGAACGTAAGTTGAATTACCAAATCGGTACATTAATATATTTGATATTTACCTTGGTCATATTGGACGTATTGATATGCTTCAGTGGGCAGAGATGTATATCTTCGCATTACATTATCGTCCATAAGTGATGAGCCTCTAAACAAACTGAAACATCCGGGACTACAAAGTACACAGCCAACCATATTCTCTGCAGCTTTTTGTAACCAGTGGCTTATGGCATATTCAAACTTTTGATACCAAATCATTGGACCTAAAAATGCATTAAGTTAATTCAATCAATTGTATAACTAAGTAGTGTTAAATTACTATTTTTCGTAAGATATCCAACTTCAATAAAACCATGGAATGAAGTTCTCAAGAAAAAACATAAGTATTTTCTTTGAATTTTAACATGCTGACTCTGTTAACGCAATTTTAATATTCAAATACCAACTATTCATTTTGTTAACCACAACATTTGGGTCATCGAGTTAAAGTACATCTACAGTTTGATGTCAGTGCCTTCAATTGATACTGTATCATTTATTAATTCAGTCGTAATTCATGAAAAAATCAACGTTCGTAGTGAAAACAATCTATTTGTTAGTTTTAAATTTAGAAAAACAATGGAAACGAATCTTAAAAATCACAAAGATTAAATTTGTTTTACCTGAATGTAAAAGAACTTTTATTTGAAAGTTTTGAAGTGGCAGGGCAGTAAACTTCAAAAACAATATATATTGTCTCGAAACACCACCTACTCTCTACACGTAGCCAAATATGGTTGCCTTTTACTATTATCATAACCTTGATGATTACCTTAGTAGGAATGGAAAAGTATCGACGAAATAGGTGGAAACGTGCATGTTCACTTTTGTCTCCCTTAAACTGTTCAATTGTATGATTGTTGTGGCACATTTAATTTTTGTGGTAAAAACAAATTATATATTATGTAAAAGGCAACCTTCGAAAACAACAAAAAGTAACTCGGAGTCACTTATGATTGACTAAAAAAAGTCAAAGATGACAAAGTGGCAGACAGAAAGCATTAAATTAGAAGACAAGTCCGTGGCCAAAAAACGAATGAACGACAAACATAGTAATCACAACAATACACTGAAAAATAAAGCTAGAGTAACACAAACCCCCACAAAACTAGGGCGAGTTCATGTGCTCCGGAAGAGTATAAAACTCCTGCTCCATTAGTGGCGCCCGTCGTGATACTCAATAGACAAGGCGTATAGTCACCACCGTGTATATCTGTAATTTGTTGACCTTACCCCGCATTTGTGTTCTTCAATGCACAGATGTAGACATCTAGCAAAGAATTCCGCTCAAACCGATGCTAGGGGCCGCTTGAACTTAAAGTGAGGTGCGAGTTTTCACTCCGTGTTGAAGGCCTCAGTGTGACTTTGAGATGAAGAACAGCAATCAAAGCGCTATTCCTTTGCTTGGAATTTTCTTGTACATATGCGATTTTTGTGTCATGAATATTTACTCCATATCCCCTTTTTTCTAT
>JARWCS010324762.1:0-12587 GCA_034783895.1 Geukensia demissa | reverse complement strand
GCTAGATGTCGACGACACTACATCTGTGCATTGAAGAACACAAATGCGGGGTAAGGTCAACAAATTACAGATATACATGGGCAAAGAAATCTAACTAAATCTGTCATAGGTTGCCCGACAGTAATACATGCAAAATCAAACACAATGTTTAATAAACAAATACAGGGCATATCAAGATTTTGTTAAATTACTTGGTTGTTTTAAATAGCTTGAATAGGGCAGATAGTAAACAGATGAACTGCTAGATAATTTTCAATAAAGACACTGGCAGAAAAAGAAATAAATGAATGTGTCAGTATTATTAGATGTTATATTATTCAATTTTCTTTGTAGACATCTTGGAAGGAATCCATTCATCTGTGACTGTAATTTAGCTTGGTTGGTTGACTACCTTACCAAACATCCGATTGAGACGAGTGGTGCTCGATGTGAAAGTCCTCGACGAATGGAAAGAAAGAAGATTGCAACTGCTAAAACCAACAAGTTTAAATGTAAAGGTTTGTTCAGGCCACTCAAAAAACCAGTTTTCCACACATTTTCATTGAAATATTTGTATTTGTATTTTTACTTTTGTATTAACGTCAAGATCGTATTGGGTAAGGTGTCATTTGTTAAGATTCTGAGCTTGCCTATTGCATATTCGCCCATTATCAGATTTCAGCTTGTAGTAAATATCTGCATTATACAATGTAAAAAAATTTGACTCATGTTAGTGTAAATACTTGTTACTGCTTGATTTGTCTCCTTTGACAATGTCAGGAAAACAGGAATATTACTTTGAGTGGCCTATTTGCATGTTAGAAGATGGTAGCCAATTAGTGCTAACTTTACTACATTCTTCTTTCTATTTTGCATTGGTTCTTCAAACTGGTAGACAGTTGTCCATTTCATTTTTTGTTCATCAACAAACATTTTGTAACAAAGAATTTAAATTTACATTTTTGATTGTAAAAAAGAACAAATATCTCAATAGAAATCATATTAATATATTTTTTTTTACTTTCTGTAGGTTCAGAGCATCTAAGAACAGAGAATGCTGGGAACTGTATGGTAGACATGGCCTGTCCTGACTCCTGTGTATGTATGGGAACTGAAGTGGACTGTTCTGGAAGAGGGTTGTCTACTATACCTAGTGACATTCCTACATATGCTACCTCATTGTAAGTTATGCACGAAACATAAAATTCTTTTCATTTTGGAGAATATTTAGCCTGTATCAAAGTCACTGACTGTTGATTTGTTTCACACTTTCATTTGTCAAATGTGTAAATGTAAAAGACTTTTCCTATGTGATTTTCCCTGTTTACTTTTGTTAACAGCATTCCAAATACAAAATGGAGTGGAGCAATTTTACTGAATTTTTTTCCTGATGACAAATATTATACAAACGTGTGATTTTACCAGTTGTCTTTTTAAAAAAATGATTTTATAGAAATTGGGATTTTTACATGTGTACCATAAAGTTTTACTTTCTTCAAATGAAATGGTAAAAAGGGATATTGTTTATTTTGTAGGAAATTGAACAACAACAGGCTAACAAGAATAGAATCTCTGTCGGAATTATTGAGTCAGCTTGAAGGACTAACAGCCATGTGAGTATATTCTTCCTCCACCAGTTGTTCTAATATACTGTTGTTGAGCACCCAAATCTTATATTAAAAGACAATTTAAGATTGAAGTTGTTCAAAACCAAAATGTCCTCAATATTGTTCTAGTTACTATATTTTTTTGTTCCATTATGATTTCATAGAACAATTTTAAAAAATTCCCATTATTTATCTGGTTTTGAGAATTATGTGCTTTTACCCATGCTCATGAGTTATCAGTGATTCAGGTCTCAATTTTCCGTTTTGAGAATTCGGTTCTTCCACCCATGCTCATGAGTTATCAGTTGTTCAGGTCTACCCAATACCTGTATTGAATGATACATGTACACAGTATTTATGTATGTTTAATGCCATTTCTAAACAAATCAGAATGCTGAAACTCAAAGATAAAGCATGGCAGATATCATTATTTTAGCTGTAGTGAAAAATTAAATCAAAACAGCAAAAAAAAAGAGGAAGACATTTTGTATTATCAGATATGTAATGAGAGAAATTTAATTGGCTTAATCATTTCACTGAAAAAATGTTTTAAAATAAGCTATTTGTTGAATTTTTGTCCTTATCTTATCAAACCTGATAAAGTTAAGATTCAGTTCATGAAAAAAAAACATGTTTAAAGTTTAAATTTAAAACTACTTAACATTTATATTCAACTTTTTACAGTGTAAATGTGTTTTAAAATGATTCGTTAAAAGAAATTTCAATATATTTTGTTGATTTTTGACAGTTCCAGTCAAGTTTACAAATTTTTTTAATTCCAAATTAAAATAAAAAGAACTTCCAGTGTTAGATCAATTTTAAAAACCATCATTTAGTTGCCTGTTTGGCTTTTTTTTTTGCTTGTTAATCCACCTTCATGTATTTGAATTTTAATGGAATGAACATGGTAGAGAAGAAAAAATATATAGAATGATCTGAATTGTCTTAGATAATCATGCAAAAATATGAAAACAGCAAATTGGTTTGGTGAGATTGTGATGGAACAATCTCCCTATACCAGACCCAGTGGTGTAGGCTTTACTGTAGCCTACCAACTATATGCATGAGATTGAATCTGTCTTTGTACCATACAAAAAAGGATGTGTTAGATTCACATCATGTAAAAAAGATCGTACACTTAGCATGTCCTCTCAGGGTACTCTTGCTTTTTTTACCAACAAAACTTACTGGTACCACCCTAATATGAACAAGTTATTGCTGAAAGTGGTGTTAAAACCCCAAGCAAACAAACTGACAAATTATGTTAATAGAATAACCCTTAATTATATGAATTAAAATAATATTGGATGTTATTTTACAGAGATTTTAGTAATAATCAGATAGATACTATCCAGGACATGGCCTTTGATGGTGCAGGAAAACTGTTGGAAATGTAAGTCAATACACAATTATGTTAGTTCATATAAAGTGATGAGGAATGTTGCAGTACTTGCAAAGAACTAATATTGAATCAACTTTTTAACATATGTAAGAGTAATCTCCCTGTGTTAGTGGTATACACTGAATTCTTTCTATTTAATTTTGTAAAAATGCATATCAGGCATTAGAACCTTGGAAATAATCATGCCTAGTACTTTATCAGTGGGAGACAGGTATCATAATACAACTGGGTTGGGCAGTCACCGAAGTAATCGTCTACATAGAAGCAAGTACCTTTATCATTAGTTCTTTAATTGTACAGTAAAGGTTGAAACTCTCTTAGGCCATTCTGACTTAAGACTTAAGGAGGGGGCTGGGTGGGGGTTGAAAATTATTGATGTCCTACACAGCAAATTAATGCTCTCAGGTGGATGGTCCTAAGACTTATCAATCTGTTGTTTACATGGTTATTGTTATTTGTTTGTAATTTGGTCTTTGATTGGCTGTCTCATAAACAATAATACCAAATCAACTATTTCCATATTTGATTAAAAATTTTATATCTGGATTTAAGCTTTCTCTGTGAAAGTAATGTGTTATGAACAATAATTCTATCAAAACACGAAATATACCAATGTATTTGGCATGTTCTGAACCTGAATCTGATGAATTATAAACTAATGTCTATTTCAGAAATCTTGCTGACAATAAGCTGAGTAAACTGTCTGTGAAGATGTTGTATGGATTGAAATCAGTACACACAATGTAAGTTATTGCCAAAATGTGGTTACTGTATTCTTACATATTATCCTTTTTAAATTTCATTTTATTTGAAAAAAAGCTTTTGATTCTTACAGAAATGAAAAACTTAAATTCCTTCTGTTTTTCTGGTGGTTGAAGTGCAGTCTCTTTGACATTTACATCATATCTTCATTTTCATATTTGAAAAGCAGTTATGTCTTTTGATATTGCAGTTGAGTTATTTTCTTTGTTAGAAGCCTCACTGATCTACAGGGGTAGAGGCAGGCAATAAATATTATGCCATGTGTTCCCTTAAACTTTTAGTATATAGAGAGCTCTGCTTAGAGATTACGACTCCAACACTAGTTAAAGTGTTCCTCAGCATCTGGTGAGAAATTGTAGTGTGGTCTTTGTGACTTTAATTCTATATCTTCAATTTATTATGTAACTGTACCACAGATCATTACTTACTTGACAGCAGCTTATCAGTTATCTTCATTTTCAATAAAAATGATTTAAATTGCATCAATTTTCAAAAATTTTTTAACCCAGATTTTTAGTTTTTTTATATACTTTTTTCAAAACCTTTCTGTTTTAAAATTAAATTTAGATTATAAAATCTAAAAATGCTAATTTGATGTTTAAGACCTTTTTTTCCATAAATATTTTTATTTTAACAAAATTTATATTTTGTTTTGCTATTTTTACAGTAACAGTACTGTTGCAATAATGCATAGATTTACAAATATTTCATCTCCAATTCCACAATATATTTTGCAAAGTAGTATGGATTTGTTTATGTACCTTTTTTCTTGATTCAGTTTAATGATAAAACCCCTATTGAATAAAAATTATGTGTCTTATCTATCCTGCATCAGATGATATTCCTTTCTATACACCTACATAATAGAATCAGACATATACATCACATAGATATGGAATATATTGACAGATATTTCACCATCATAATTGGAAATTTTCCCAGAATCTCAGTATCAGAAACCTGTTAGTATTTTTATTATCCTCTATCATTGTAAATCAGGATTGTTATGAAAACTTGTATGGAAAACAAGACTTTACATGTGCCTTACTAAATTTGCCTGATTTTTGTGTTCAAGTTCCGCAGTAGTAAAGGATTTATCAATGGTGCATGTGGCACACCAACCCACTAGAGTTGACAAATAATTTTGGCAAACCTGGAATTTTTCTATAAAGAATTTGGGAGAAATGTATTCGTCAGCAGTTTTTGAACTTGCTCCTCATAGTGAAAATGTTTACTATATCCCTCCCCCTCCCCATCTCTGACTTAAATCTTTGGGCTGCCACCATCCTCAGTTTCAGTATCTGTCTGTCCTTGCACTATCTATTGAAAGAATTGTTAAACTTGAAAACCAAAGATGGTTTTATGGCTTACTGTCTTATTCAGTCAGCCAATAAAAGTCAGTAAAATTTTCTGGTTATTTGTAAACCAAAGTCCTATTTATAAGCTCATTTAATGAATTCTGAAGACTACATTTTCATTTATTGGATTGGTTGAGGTGTGAAAGATGACAAAATACAAGTTGACATTTCTTGCTTTATCAATGCATTTACATAGAATTTCTGGCAGTATTTCATAAAAACATTTTTCTGGAAAGAGTTATGAACAAAGGTTTAATTTTTAAATTAAATTTAGAAAATAAAAAATTAAAATGCAAATTTGATGTTTAAAAAGCATTTTTTTTCCCAAAAGTATTTAACATCTGAGTACTGGTATGCTTGCTTAGACTTTGCTACTTGTTTTCAGACATTCTGACTGAAAGATGAGACATACTTGTTTATAAATAATGTATGCTGAGTCTGTTATTTCTATTTTATATAGGTCCTTGGATAAAAACCAAATAACTTGTATCAGTAATACAACTTTCTCCGAGATGCCAGATTTGCGTCACTTGTAAGTATTAAGCTAATAAGTCACCAAATTCAAGAAACCAGGAATTTGCAGGCTTATTGCTCTGTTAGTTAAACTTATCTTGTAGACATAAGGATTTGAAGTATTTTTTTTTTCGCCCAAATAAAACTTCAAGATTTTGAAATTCGAATGAGCTATATATAGTAGCTTGACAGGGTTAGCTACAAGTGCCCCTTTTCCCAACCAAAAATTTGCTGGTATGCTTTCATTATTTATCCTGGCTTCACTTACACAAATCATCTCAGATTGTGGTTTTTTTTTCAAATAAAAAATTAACCAATCAAATTGCTTGATTTTTGGCATTTTAGTAAAAAGTGAAGCCTTGATTGCTCAAACCTCCCCAACATGTTGTTTAGTTCCATCCAGTACAGTTTTCAGCATGGTTTTGTACATTGATCTTTGAAACAGTCACATTCATGTTTGACTAATTGTCTATTGGTAAAACAAATGACAACCAGAATGGCATATTTGTACAATATGATATGAATCTTAGAAAATGACATTCTGCTTTTAAATCCTTATTATATTAGGTGTGTTCTTTCAAGTGTTTTGATATAGTTCCATTATGATCTGTTCTTCTGTTAATAAGACTGAAGTGATGTATAATTAAAATGCTATCATGATGCAATAGAATATATGATGAGTAATTGTAGCAACTTTAATGTCTGTAGACAGATTGATAAACGCAACAAATTTTAGGAATCAACAAAACATTCAATATACATTGTGAAGATTTGCCTGTATGACTTTGATATTTTATTATGTTACTGTAATAAAATGTGATAAAATTTTAATTTGAATTGGTATTATCTTGTATAACATTAAAAAGTCATTCATAAATCTTGGATAACAGGTGCCCATGTAATACTTTCAACAGAACATTAATAAGATGTGAAATCATGTGATATATTGATGCACTGTTTGTTCCCTCTATTTTTTATGCCATTCATTAGAAATCTACACCGAAACAGACAATTATCTTAGTTACAAAGATGTTCTAACAGATTGAGATGAATGTAATCATTCTTTTATTCACATTAATGATTCCTAAAAGTTACTAGAGGCCTTTTTTATGCTTGTTCCTGTCTAGTTAGGTCGTGTGATAAAATCTTGATGAAGCTAGGCCAAGCAAACAAACTTAATGGTTACTTGAGACCATTCTCATGCTTAGGTCATTTACATAGGTTCTGCAATAGAATCTTGATGGATTCAGGCCAAGTAAACATACTTTTTGGTTACTTAAGACCTTTTTAATGCTTGGTGGTGTCTAGCATGGTTGGATGATAGAATTTGTGATGGAGCAAGGCCAAGCAAAACATATTTATTAGTTCTTTAAGGCTATTTTCATGAAAATTGTTTTTTAGTTAATTGGTGGTGAAAAAAGGCCAAGCAAGCATAATGATTGAATATTCACAAGGATAATTATAGACCAACTATATCTTTTAATGTGGTGAAGGAGTTACATCTAACAAATATGATGAATGTGTTATGGAAATCATTTTCATTTACCATTCTAATTTGCAGTTTTTACAAAAGCTAAGCTAGGAAAGCCAGAACACAAGAGATTATGTCTGTTAATGAAAATTTTTAATGAGCACATCACAAGCTGTGCTTTCCATCATTAGGTTTCTCCCATTCCATATTAATTTGGCCAACTAAACATATAAATGAAGTATGGAGACCATTTCCATGTATATTCTGTCTTACCATAGCCTTAGTTTCGTACTAGTTACCTACCCTATCACCTGAATTAGACTTTGCCTTATACATATATTTATATTTCCATAGGAGGTATAGCAATTTTCTATTATGGAAAAATCAGGATTTTATTTTTTTTAAAGTAAAATGAGACAACAAATCTATCCAGAACCTGACTTTTACTCTGCCTTGCACATATTTCCAGAGGCTTATATTTTTTTCTCATGGCAAGTGTACTGGTTTTTTTTTCTGAAAAACACAAAATTTAAGTATTTTCCTTTTACAGCTATATTAAAATATCTTCTAATACAGGAGATAACTCTTGAAACTGTAAAGCAAGGTGGGTTTTTTTTATAAAAAAATATTGCAGTTGTATTATGGTATGCATCCATGTTTCGGCCATATACAGGTTGGTTTCCGCATGAAAACTTCTGTTTTAGTTTGAGTGGGGCAAAATGAAACATATTGGAGGTCATTTCAGATTGGTAGATGTTAAGGTTTAGGAAACAATTGATTAAAGTAGAACATGCTTTTGCTGGTTGGTGTTTTGATAAGTTCTTTAGCATGTTTAGTAAGATCATAGTAGTGTTAGCTAAATAAATAATTATTGTTATTGATTGTCCAGCACAATTATGAAAGTATTTTCAATGCATAAAAAATTTATTTTCCTTTTCAGGTCTTTATTTGAAAACCAGATTAGATGTGTGATGGAGGGTGCGTTTGACAAGCAGCATTACTTAGCATCTCTGTAAGTCATTTTATGTTTGTGAAAATTTTAGCAAAGTGTTCCTCAGAAGCTAGTTTTATTTTATTGGGCAGATGCATAATAAATGATTTGACCATGGATAACAGTGGTTTGTTTTAATGACAATTTTATAACCGTATTCCTTGTATTTAACACCCCTGCTGCTGTAAGTGCCACCTACGTTAATTTCGTTTGAAATTCTTACACAACCCCTCAAAAATCCTGCTATTACAAAGCTTTACAAGTTCAAAGAAAAGAAAATTCTAAGAGAAAAAATCAATTTGATGAATGGGGACACATTAAATGTAGGGGATGGAAAAAAGAATATTTCATTTCTTGCTATTCTGAACTACGGACACAGAAAATATTTCCAACAGATTCTTATAAGCGCCCCGATTTTTGAATTTTTTAAGCAAGGAATATTGTAGTACTGTTACATAATAAGAGCTTGGTGGCCAATTTTGCATGTACAATGTATTAGTAGATCAAATGCTGTCTGACCTTGTAGAAGTTTTATTAGTAGTATATTGTCAGTAAGTCGATAGTTAAATGTCTAGACCTATTCATTCAAATTTTTTAACATTTATCAATTTGTTGAATGACCATATTAATCACACTTAACCATGATTAATTCAAAAATGGGCACTCAAATAAAGATGGTTTCTATGCAAGGTCATCCCAGAGGTCATGATGCATTTTAATATGCTGGATTTATAGCAGAGATGAAGCTGAGAAATTCAAATTAATGAAATTCACAGATTTACATTAGATACAATTGATATCTTAGTCAATATTCAGTCATAAGATAGTATTTTGCAGCAAAAATAGAACCCTCTTCCAGACCCCCACCTTGTTAAGTTTTATAAAGTGCAGTTATTGTGATAAATTGACACATTATCAATAACAGTAGTAAGAAATATTGTAACTATGTTGTAAAGATTGTATTTTACTATTCTTTTTGTTAACTCTTATTCAATCTTTGACAAGTCAATTCATTATTAGAATTTTGAAAATAAAAAATGTTATTGATAAATTTTATTCATGTCCTAATATAAGTATGTATAGCTGATATATTATATTTAAGTGAGAAAGGAATTCGCTGATGGTGCTATTTTAGTAATGTTAATCGGTATTTTTGAACTGTCCCAAAACCATAACATTTCTTTATTTGGTTTTAAGCTAATTTGAATTATAAGTTGTCTTGTTTTGAGTTTTGATTTTGATATTTAAGGAGATTTGAAGGTCATATCTTTACTTTTTATGCTCCTGCCTGGGGTGCCTGCGACGGGGGCATTAAATTTTACCCTGTAGATACGACTTGTGTATATTCGATTGATTTGATATTAAATTTTACCCAGTACATACGACTTGTGTATATTCGATTGATTTGATATTAAATTTTACCCTGTACATACGACTTGTGTATATTCGATTGATTTGATATTAAATTTTACCCCGTACATACGACTTGTGTATATTCGATTGATTTGATATTTACACTGCTATTTATTGGACTTTGTCTTTATAATAATCAAGGATTGGAATCTTCCTCTTTATAATCAAAAAATTTAGTTCTGCTATTAGTTTTTTTTCTCGTTTACCTTTGAACTGCACTACTGCAACCCAGCCTCTTTAAAGATGGTGGCTTATGAGTTTAAAGGCAGTGGCAAATGATTTTGGCTTCCAAACATTTTAGTTATTAAAAAACTAGAAAACAAAAACATTTTGATATGATTCCATCTTATACAAATTGTTAAATTTGAAAATTGGATTTACTGAATTTCATCTTTTTTGCAGGAATTTAGAAGGTAACCCGTTTACCTGTAATTGTCACATGAGATGGTTACCTGAGTGGTTAAGTATGAGGAATATCATCACAGGTAATCCTACCTGTAATACTCCTCATCAGTTCAAAGACTCGGCCATATCAGATCTGAAACCCAAAGATTTCATTTGTGAAGGTAAAAGTCAGGTCATTTTTAAACTTTTTTTAAGTTTGGAAGTTATCAACCTCACTATTACTGAATGCTATGAAAATCACAAATTAAAACAAAAACCACCATTTTACTGGAAAACTGCATTACATGAAACCATAAAAGCAGATATTAGATATTTAACCTTGGAGTGTAGAAAGGAGATAATTGAGATTTTATCTAGTTAAGGACTAACTAGTCTGATTATTAAAGTGTACTTTAACTGTTAAACATTATTTTATATCCGTTTTACTTTTGATCCTAATAAGTTGATCTCTGTCACATTGTTCTGAATTGTTATTTTTGTTTTTTTAAAGCTAACAGTGATAGAGGATGTAACATTGGTATTCCACCTTGCTGTAGTGACAGCCCTCTTGGTAGGTCTTAACAGATTGTGAATTTCTATACAAGAAGATATATTGTTTAAGGAAGAATTATTATTTTTTTTAAAATGGGTTTTCTTGTGAAATTAGAGGTTCTCTGGAAAACAATTTGCTTTATAAAAAAAGAAACAGGAGATGTGGTATGATTGTCTGTGAGACAGCTGTCAAAAATATTGAGTGTCAACAAGTTACCTTAAGGTGGTAACAGTAAAGCATAAAAATGACTCTACTGGACTACAGGTGCTTGGGACAGACACATTATTAACAACAGGGTTAAGCATGTGTGTGAGTGATGAACCCTCCCCTAACCGGGTTATGGTGGTGTGACAAAATGACATAAAAACAAACCATTAAAACCAACTGTATTAGATTTAACTCTTGAAGTCAATACACAATTTGCAGTGTACAAACAAATAAAAATATAACATATGATAACATGATGTATTTACTTAAAAAAAAGTACTCACTGTTTTGACAACTAGTTTAAAATCCACAATCAATTGGTAATATACCTGGTTCTCTTGAACTAAGACATCAATCAAAACACATTCAGCCTGGAGTTGTTAATTGTATTGAAATGTTTTTCAACAATTTTGCTTGACAATGCCACTCAGATTTTAAAACTTAACTAGATATATGAAGTTGAAATTTTTGTTTTTGTATATTATAGCTTCAGTAGACAGTTGTCATCCCAGAGCATACTGTCCTCCAAAATGTACATGTACAGGAACAGTTGTCAGATGTAGTCGACAGAAACTTACAGCAATACCCGCTGGAATCCCATCTGACACTACTGAATTGTAAGTCTTTTAATGCTAAAGTCTAATACTTTTGATTTGTAGTACTATATGTCTGACACTACTGAATTATAAGCCTCTGTTAATGTTGTAAAATTTGGTTCTGTGTGAACCTCTTTAAATGGCATTTTTTGACTTATTCAATCACTGATAGACATCATTAGAAGACTCAACTTGATCAAAGAAAGTTTTATTTTTTGATTTATAAATTTTATTTACATGACTGGACCCTTTTTATCCCCCCACCATTAGGGGACAGGGACATTAAGTTTTACCCTTTTCGATACGCCCTTATGTCCATCATTTTTTTTCAAATATTTCTTGACTTGTGTATGTTCTGTTGATTTGATATTTGATCTGAAGCAGCATATCAGGGTGAGTTGTACCTTGTCTCCATTTTTCAGATCCATCACATGTCTACTTCCTGTTTGCTGGAGCAGGGGCATCCATGTCACATGGACACATTTTCTCTATGTGTAATATTTTTGAAACCTCAGTTGCATGTTGATTAACCATAAAAGATTTTAAATGGAATCATTTTGACAAAGCATTTTTTTTATTACAGATACTTAGATGTGAACCAGATTACACAAATTACACCAGAAATTGGTTCCCTCACCAACTTAAGGAGGCTGTAAGTATAGCATTATAGAACATAATTTTCAAAAAGTTCTACCTTTCAATTAAATCTTAAATTGCATTACAAAAACAAAGTAGGATAGTAGATGGTGGTTCAGAATAATTTGACTTGAGAGGTGTCAGTAATAAAGAATGGACTTGGGTCCATTAAATAGTGGTTTCAAACTTACTTTATGCATTTCATTGTAGCCTGTATTATAGTATGTGTTTGTGCCTAGGCTTTGCACACATTATATAAGATAGATATTTTCAACATATAGTATTTTTTGGACTAAAACTTTATGTGGATTTAAGGTCTAATCTGCAATTTTTCCATAGGCTTATAATAGGTAATTTATTATTAGAAAGAAAAAAGTCTAGTTTTATAGTCTGAGAAAAATTAGATTTCAAATTCCATGGTTCTCTCTGCTTACTACTGCGTCCTCAACCAAGAAAATTACTGAAAGTTTAATGGTGAGAGGCTGAGTGAGAACAAACAAAAAAAAAAGATTCAAATGGATTGTCATCTATCCAGCATAATTCCATATCTATTATATTTATAATTTTTATACGACCGCAAAAAATTTGCAATCGTATTACGTGGGCGGCATCTTCTTTCTGTGGACACAAAGGTTTCAGCAACTTATCTTTTGATGTGATGAACCGATTCTTTTGATATTTTGACACATTGATTCCTAGTATGAGATATGGTGTG
>JARWCS010324751.1:0-12588 GCA_034783895.1 Geukensia demissa | reverse complement strand
TCAATTCTATTTGTACACTGAATAGTAGATGGTAAACATAAATACATTGTAAGTTGGCCTATACCAGAAAAGACCAAAGAAAGCAGTAGTATATTTTTTCTAGAATTAGTTAAAGTTTTAGATAAGGAAATATCGACGGTTAACTTACTTAATGTATTTCAATAGTTTGTTGTTAATAAAGGATATGAGTTTTCCGTGAATATCTCTTTGCAAGTATCTGACAAGGATACATCCAATCAAGGTTGAAGTCGTCCCTCATAAAATTTTATGGTCGCCGTCAGGAATCGGTTGATCTGTATGGTATCAGTGTATCTCAACCAGTTATGGACCTGTTAATAAGTTTTTCTCGTCTCGGTTGGACGTTAACCCGGATTTGAGTTTGAGGATTCCATGACGGGTGTTGCGCGCAGGGGATGCTTATCCTTCTAGAGCACCTGAACCCACTCCTGTTTTGTGAAGTTCGGGGATTCCAAGCCTTTGTTACTTTTGTTTTCGTTTTAACTTTTAGGTTTTTTTCAAAATTGTCTTGTCTCTTTGGACTATGTTTTTTTTATCTCTCACATTGATATTCTACACAGGACTTAAGCCTTGTGATTTTCCCATATATTTCACTGATCGGTTTAAAAAAAACATATACAACCAAAAGTATACTTCAACCTTTTTTTTTATCTTTTTATTGATCATCATACCATTTTGATATTGAGTGTATTTTGTTGCAAGTCTTCTAGAAATTATTTGTTTTCATTACGCCTATTGGAATCTGTGATTAAAATGTCTTCGTTTGTGTATTTTAATGTTTGAGACAACAGCTAAATGTTTTAACAATTTTATAAACATTTAGACATGGCAAATTTCATAAAGAATCATAATTCCTGCATGAGAAATATTAATCAGTTAAAACATCTCCATAACGTTATAAAAATTGATTAGTATGATTTATTTCACGCATTTTGTAACCCTTTTTTAGATAATTTTCATATAAATATTACAGCATTTAAATTGACAAACTATTTTGTTGTTTTATCCAACGTTATCCGTTTTGAAAATTAAAGATAGCATTTGTCACTGGAATAAAATAAGTATTTTTAGAAAGAGAGGAAAAGTACCAAATTCTACATTGAAACACAACAAATATGTATAATTTATTCATGCTATTTACATGTATACAACCGAGCACAAACATGATAAAGTATATTAACAAAGTAACAGTAATATGTCATGGAGCGACTGTTTGTCATCATTGAAAATAAAAAAAGTCCATACCACATGTGTCCATTCGTCGTTTTCTTATTCGATTCACCTGATAAAGAATTTTTGTTCTTGTACTTTATGTATCTTTACAATTGCAACTCTATATCAGACAAAGACATTTTGATGGGAGCATTTTTTTTATTGCTCCCGTTTTCGGTGTGATAAGGTAAAATTAAAAAGTATTAAAGGAAGGACAGCGAAATTAAATATACTGAACCTAAAAGTCTAAATGGCTCTTGTTTATTTCTTTGACTGTTATTAGTTTCGAATTTTTCGAAGCCATAGTTTTTACATCGTTTGGTTTCACATTGTTTCTCTGAACTGATTTAATTGTTTCCACTTTTGTGTGCTTTCGTCGATTTCTTTTACAAGCATAGCATATACAACACGCCAGTAACGTTAACAACAAGATGGATCCTCCAACTAGTATCCACCAAGGCCAATAGAGATTTCGAATGTCATCCCATATACTTGAATCTGTATACTGAGACGTTGAATTACCTGTTAATAAAATGACAACATTGATTTAATGTAGTAAAACAGCCATTTCCTAACTCTTGGTTGGAGTGCAGTCTCTCTGACAATTACACCGTATCTTTTCATTTTTATATTTCCTAAAACATCAGGATTTACACATAGAAAAATCTAAAAAAAACCTTGTGACTTTCACTCGCTATGTCAATTTCACCTGTGTTTGCTTCCACTGTTCACTCACGTTTACGTGTGACATACTTAGTGGGCTATGTCTATATGTGATTCCACATTTAATCCACTGTTACTGTTTCTTAATGTTTTTATTCTTTATCTGATTCTCATCGAAGTCTCCATGATTCAGTTTATAATACTTAAACCAGAATTGTGAGTGGGAGGTTATTGGAATGGCAAAAGGAATTCGAAGATAACAAAGGGACGGACATAAATCTGTAAGTCAAAGACAGAAAAGACCATGGCCAACAAATTGAAACGAAAGACAAACATAGAACACACAACACTACACTGACAACTTACGCTGGAGTAACACGAACCCTATAAAAACCAGGGTGAGTTGGCACCCGTCGTGTTACTCAGTAGACAAATATAAAAATAGGAGATGTGGCATGATTGTTCATGAGACAGCCACCCACTAAATGACAGTAGAATTTAAAGTCGGTGTTTAGTCACAACAGGTATATGGACGGATTTGTATTTAAAATAAGTGGGAAGATACCCATTGTCATTCCAAATTACCGTATCTGATCTAATGGAATTGAAATAATTCATGAATGTCGTAAGTTTTTCTTCGATTTTAATATGGGTAACATTATCTTCGAAAATAATGTTAACTTTGTTATAATCTCCAACAAACTTCCAACCTCCGTGAATTATTTCTTAAACATTTTGAAATATTATAGCTTTAACTTTCTTGTGTCAGTTAGGAAAACATTGTTATTATCTCTTCTTAAATATGATTTATTATAAATTGTTATCAGTTATATTAAAAGAGTTGCTCTATAAAAACAAACTGGAAATGTTTGTAAGTGTTTTGAAATACAATTTGAACAATTCTGACTTTAAGTGAGAGTTTTTTGCTCGTACTGACTCTTAAGTCATCTGACGTTTTAACTGTTGGTCATTTGAAAACGTGACTAAAAATTAACAGCTTAAAGTCAACAATGTCATTTAAGAGTCCCAGAATTCTAGGCAAATTTCACTTTTATTCACTTGTATTTCTGATTACGTAAATTAATGACAATTAAACTATTGGGATTAAGGTAAACCTTATATCTGATGATCTTGTTTTCAATGTTGATGAATTTCAAGACTAAATTGCAGTTAAAGATAGCTAGTTTTACAGCTGCTTGCCAAAAAAGATAAATTCACGGTTTAAATAAACTAGAGGCTCCCAGAAGCCTGTGATCACTCACCTGGATTACAGTTGAGAGGATGTATAATGTCAAAACTAGAAAAAGCTGCTGGCGGACTCTGCAGCCTGCCCCGGCAGATTAAACTTGTCCCATTTATGTTATAAGCTATATGACATTTTTTGGTAAATTCAGACTTATGCATGCCGGATAAAAGTCTGAGAGGGGACCACCTGAAGACCATTCTACTATTCTAATTGGTACAACAGTTTCAGACAAGAAGATTTTTAAGTGAATTTCCCATAGGGTCCTATGTTAAACTAAGTTCCGCTGTGGTTGGCATCTTGGTTCGTCGGTAGGAATGCCGGATACAATACTGGTAGAGGACTATATAAGGATCATTCCACTAAAGTTTGGTTCCAATTGGCTCAGAAGTTTCAGACAAGAAGATTTTTAAATACACCAACCCCCTTTTCTTCTATTTTTAGTAACGGTGGCCATATTGGATGGCCGATCAGGATGCCTGATATAATTCTGAAAGAGGACCATCCAAGAACCATTCCACCAAAGTTTGGTCAAAATTGGCCAAGCAGTTTCAGAGGAGAAGATTAAAATGTGAATTGTGGACTGACGGACGACAGACGCCAAGTGATGGCAAAAGCTCACATGGCCTCACATGACACATTTTGTTGGAAGTGGGAATTTTACTGGACCTTATAACCAGTGAACATGGGATATCATCAACAATATCAGTGTAAAATTACACGCATAACATGGCAAAGCTGGAATCACCAACTGATCTGACCGATAACAATTAATACTCAAACGTTGTTGTAGTTTGGGATGGATAATATTGAACTAAAAACAAATTTATTCACCATTGACTAAGGAATCTGTAGTTGCTTCTGTTGTCATTGCGGTCACTGTAGTTGTGATTAAAGTTTGCGCTGTTGACGATTCTGTTGTACTTGGCGTCGTAGTTGTAGTTGTTGTAGTTGTTGGTGTTGTAGTGGAAGTCTGTGTTGTTGACGATTCTGTTGTACTTGGTGTCGTAGTTGTAGTTGTGGTAGTTGTTGGTGTTGTAGTGGAAGACTGCGTTGTTGATGATTCTGTTGTACTTGGTGTCGTAGTTGTAGTTGTGGTAGTTGTTGGTGTTGTAGTGGAAATCTGTGTTGTTACTGATTCTATTGTACTTGACGTCGTAGTTTTTGTATATGTTGTAGAATCAGATGAAACTGTTGTCGTTCCTAGAGAAAAAGTATTTAATACAGAAACTTTCAAAATTTCCTTACTATTCTGAGGCGAAATTCAAAAATAGAGCAGATTTATATGAACTAAGCATGTTTAAACCTGATAAACTATAACGAATCATTGTCATGATTGTGGCTGCTTGCAATGCAACCGCAAAGGTTTTTTTTCTGACACGTTTACTCGACTGTAATAAATGATGATATAGATCCTCTTCAGAGTAATTATGTTTATAACCTTTTCTCATAATGCGAATTATGCTACATTATTTTCCCTGTAAACATCATGACTGAAAATATTAAGCAAAATTTTAATATAAAAATAACGTTGATATGTGTTACTTTTGTAAAATTAATACCTCAGAACGCTTTTGAATTATTTTATTCCCCAAAAAGAAAAACAAAATTATAATTAGGATAAAAATTTAACTGAATGAAAGTCCTACTTGGGTTTTCGGGTGTAAAAACCATCCTAGTATATCCCGTTGCTTCATCGTAATATTCGCTGGTTTTACTTGCATCGCAAAAGACTGGATAGAATGTATCAATGGAAAAGGAAAGATATAAAGACAGTGTAATCGTTCCGTCGTAATTAACTTTATATCTCTGAAAAACACAAACATTTATAAGCTGTAACAATGAATTCCCGATATAATTTTTGTGGAAGCATCCTTATTGTTAAATGTCTACAGATTCGTGTTTAGGTGTGACACTGTCTCTTTGACATTTTCTTCATACCTTTACATATATCCCGCTTGTCTCATGTCTAAAACCGCATAAAGTTAATGTATTAATTATAACTAAATCCGACTGTGAGTTAGTGTGTGTTGTAACATTATCCCGTGTTAACTTTCTTTATTTTTTTTATCTTTACATTAATAACAGTTTGAAATTTCCTCTTTCTGGCTTATTCTAGAGTAAAATATTTCATTGCAGTTGTAGAATTTAGTATAGATTTCTTGATATTCTGTATATATAGGTACATCTTTAATGACGTTTTGTGAGGAAAGCTTGAGACCGGTGTTGTATAGGTATTTTTTCTTAAATTTTCTAATGAATTTAGATCCTTTAACTGGGTTGTTGCATAAGTTTTTCTTTATATAGCAATTTTTATCAACTTTACTTGATGTGGTCGTCTATTTTAATCACCGAGTTTCATCAATATGATACCAATATAATGAAATTAACGCTTACCCCACAATACGGCCATTGAGCACTGTCGTACATTTCAACGACTACAAAGTCGCCTGATGAAGGGGTGTCTCTACTTTCTGCAGGCCAATATCCCAAACATGAAAAGGCCCCATAAAACGGGTTTGCTGCAATATGAACATTACTACTAAGGTAAAGTCTTCTGACAATATAACAAGGAACAATGCAATCCTATGTCGTATACAATTTAATTTGGTCTAGAGAAATTTATATGATTTCCAGCGACGAAACGTACAAATGATGTGCTCAGTTAAATGACTTCATCAACTTCACAGACAATATAATTTAGCCGTAGTTGCCAATGATACAAAAAGGAGTCTAATGGAAGTGAAATTAATTGTGTTGAGTGCCCAAATTATGTTCATAGACATTATCGCTGTAAAAGAAGTGGCACTCCATATGTAAGTAGTGGGACTACGATTGTATGGGGCATATATTAGTCACCCTTTATAAACAAAAAAGCTCTTACTTCCTGTCTTTATTTATTAAAAATTGCTTCCCATGTCTATTACTGATGAGCATTTAATCTAGATTGTGTAACATTTAAATATTATTATAAACAAAACATATTCAAAGCGAATTTTCTAAACAAAAGGCCATAAAGGGTAATTCTGGATTTTTAATATGTTTGATATGTTTAATATTTCTGAGAAAAATCTTTTCATGCTTGTACTTTAATTTCAGTCACGATTTTTTTAATGTGAAAAGGAATATATTATGAATAAACCATCTAAATTGAATCATATTTGAAAATTCTTCAAATTCTAAAATAATATTTTGAGAACGTCAATAAAAGGAAACAATTCTTCTAGTGGTTTATTCCCCTGTAAACGTTAGTGATATCTTAGAATATGACGACATCGAAGGACAAGGGGGAATGCAAATCCTTTTCTATTTTTGTTTTTCACCTAAATATATATTTAAACATCATTCTCCGAACTTTCTAAGAAGGTCAAAAGCCAAATTCTCATACCCTAAGATTCCACAAAACAACAAAAAATTATATGTAAATTTTCAATCCAAAAAAAAAAACAAAAGATCTGCTCTGATAGATAATTGAATTCCATTTTTGGAGACATTTACTGACCGCCAAATGAGTGGGCATGTGTATAAATAGAATGTCTTGGTAAGGTTTCTTTTTTGATAGTAAACATTAGTACAAAGGTGTCATTTCTAAGCAATTTCTTTCTTCAAAATTAAATATCAAATTATCTTTTTTCAAGAAACGAGTTTTTATACTAAAAGTCGTCTTTAATTTAATACATTTTGTCTTCAAAATGAAAGTTGAAAACTCCTATGTGGGTAGACAAATCTAGCAGTTTTATTACAAAAATTGCACTTTGATTTTATTTATTTTATTATGTACAAGGTAAACGAGACATCTGTATTTCAGTGCTTTAGACTTTTAGCGAATTTCTCTAAAACTTTGTTTGATAAATTTCATGTCAGACCAGTCTGAATACCCTCGAAGACATGATCCACCAGCAGAGGTGTCAACCGAGTGGTTTCAAAATTCAAAATTACCAATGTTGAATAAATATGGAAAAGTTTGGGTATGTTATATGTACATTTCAGAAGTAACCTCCCCTCCCCATAGCGTACCCTAATTAAGTATGTAAGATAGTTATAAAGAATTGCGTATATCTATTAAGTTACCTTTATTGACAGATCCAAAATCGAAACAACTCTTAAGAGATATGGTATCATAGCTTACAAAACCTATTGATGACTGGCTGCTAGAGCAATAGTCCGCATTACCACCCTCACTGAATGTAAAGTAATAATTCTCTGAAGAGAATGGACATTCGACATACTGAAAATCATCTGAAATATAAATGTAAATACACTCCATATCATTTAAATAAGTACAGGCTTAACTTAACTCTATTGGAATGGCATTGTTTTGTTCCATGTAGAAGGGTGTTTTTATTACACGGCTTAACATAATTCAATTCCAAATTTAAAAATTTGTTTTTAATTACGTCATCAAAGATTATATTTCTTGAATCTGATTTTAAGTCCATCAATTTTTAGGGTTTTGACGTAATTAAAAATACTTTTACCAACAATACGTTTAAATTGAGAATTCTAACTTGTTATCCTTTGAATATAGTACTTTTAAATTTTAAAGATTACCCATAAAGACAGTAGAAAATGTATGTACTGATGTACAATGAATGCATTTTAACAGTTTAATGGTCGATTTTTTATTTATTTAAGCGTGTTATAGGAGGATTTTTTAGTTAAATTTTTCATGCAAAGCAGTAACTGCATTGCATATTTTAGTACCTGTATTTTACTGAAATATCCCGGGTTTATTAATTTTCTTTAAATCAGATACACTCAGCATAATTAATAACTCATACACGTACTAGATGTTCTTGTTTTCGTTGAAATTTATTTCCATTCTTTGTAGAACTTGTTGATTTTATTGCAGTACTTGCAAAAAGTTCGTAGAAAAATAGAATTTTTATTTGTCCTAATGTGTATATCCCAAATCATTTCATTTTATCTTGCTTCACTCCTTGTGGAATATTAATTTAATGACGTATTTACATGTGTCCTTATCGACAGGATACTCTAACATTAATTTATGAACATTTTCCCAACATATGGCTAATGGCTGCTGAAAACAGTTATTATATATAGTAAATATATAGTTATATCACATTTTATATATTTTACAGGATTTATATACATTGAGAGAATCTTATTTAATAATATTGTGCTGTATGACTCCTGTTTTATATTTCAAATTTCAGTAACTGGGTGATTGTCCCTTTTGTCTTACATAAAATCATAGTGCTCTAAACAACTTTCTTATGTTATACTTTAAAATCAATCATATTAAATCATTGTAAATATGTTTTGATTACTGTCCTTCGGGCGTCTTAGTTGACAATAAAACTTTTGTATTTGTATTGTCATGAAGATATCCACTATGGGACTGGAAACTAACAATAATTTAACTTGTATTTTCAAAATTATCCACTTGTTTTTTTTTTCTAAAATCATATTTACATTTTGTAAGTGCTAAACTCATAGTTGAAGACGATAATCTGCTAGCACAATCTGTGGCATCTGATAAAACACCAGGAGACCCTAGGTCCTCTGAAAATGGTAAGAGAACTGACAGCAATTACATAAATATAACGTTTAAATTAATACAATGATTTATGGGATTAAATAAAACAAAGCACAGAGCATGATAACTGAAATAAGACAATTTATGGGTCTTTAGGAGTAATATTCAATTTCTACCATCAGTTCCCAATAAACTGCGATAAACAAATTTCCTTCAATACTTTAATTCTTTTAATGCAATCGGAATACGCTCGTGCATTTCCGTCATTCTTCGGAAATGAGACTTGGAAATAAATGTTTGAATATGCATAAATATGCTCAAAATGCGGTTGGACATTGCACACACGCATGGAATTATGTTCCTACTCCTAGACATCTAATACATATGAAAATATGTTTTCGATAAAAAAAAATATACTAGATTTTTACCCTTAATATGCAGTTCAAGAAAACGTCATCATAACAATAGCAACAAAAAGACGGCAAAGCGCAAGTTTTTGATGTTTCTGGAGATCACGTACACTTTAATTATGGGTTAAATAAATTAATAGGTCGGTCTCTTCAAGTTTTAAGTCGGAACTGTCATTTTTGTCTTATAAATCAAATTTTGAATATCCAACATGGCCGCGCTCACAAGAAGAAAAAATGGCTACCACTTATGTCAGAGGTCACTTTATTGGATTTCATAACGGCCGTTGATGTTCAGATTGTTTTTAAAGTATGCGTGTTGTTCCGTTTTAACAAGTTATTTTTGGGGAGTGTTGTTTACCTTTTGCTATTTTTTTATTTTATATGATATGGAATTTAAAGTATCCTAGTGCATGAGTTGTATGCTCTTATTGTTTTCGGGTAATGGAATGAATGCTGGCAAGATTCAGTTTTCATCTTTCCAACATGGTAATCTCCAGAATTCCTTGGTTGTTATCTGCATTTTTGGCATATCGACGTTCATTACGCCATGTTTTTAACTAGAAATTCACAAAGTTTGACTGAAAAAAACTGACAAGAGTGCTACTTAATCAATTGTTTCTCAAGGAAAGATTGAAGTCATCACTCCAGAATGTTTTCGGTTTCATCATGATTTGGTTAATTGGTAAGAATTATCTATTTCACAAATGACAATGGATCTCTCCCAACTGTGTTGACAAAAACGTTCCTACATCGATTGTGCTTATGCACCCGATTTTTCAACTAAGTAACACGACAGGTGCTAATAGTGCAGCAGAAGTTGCTTACCCTTCCGGAGTACCTGAACTCGCCATAATTTTTTATTGGTTCGCGTTTCTCTAGCTTTATTTTTCAATGTAGTGTTGTGGGTACTATGTTTGTCCTTCGTTTTTATTGGCCACTCTTGTATGTCTTCTGATTAAATGATTCTGTCTGTCCCTTTGGTAGATTCCAATTCTCAGTATTCTTGACCCCTAGCATGTCTGATGACTAAAATCCATAAAAGCACTTAACACGCAGTAAAATTTGATTTTGAATATTTACTATAAACTAATGTGGATCATGTCTTTCGTGCATGCATTCCACTTTCTTTCTTTTAAATATACACTTGGACATAAATATGAAATATTGACATTTTCTGAGTCAAAAATTCAACTTTGGAGACTTGCATGCAAAAATTATGAGCCAGAATGCCAAAAATCTTTACGCAAATATCATTATTTTAATTCAAGCTACAAACGTATCCAATTTAAAATTTTTGTCCGGTGGCTAGTTTTATAAAGTTCTTAAAGTTCTTAAAATGAAAAAGTGGGATATGTGAAAAATGTTAATTTTGTATTCCGGATAGAATCTTTTCAAATTTTCAATTTCATAATTTTTTTATTATTAAATTATCCTTTAACATCATCCTGCAAGCATTATCTGTCATTTCCTAATAAAAGTTCTGCTTGACAAAGTTTAGCCGTTGCTATTTCATATGAAAATAAAAATATCCCAGATTTATGAGCAAGAGTATATGAGCAAAAAAGACACTATCCAAATCTTACATTATTTTTAAGAAAAACTGGCGTGGTGTTCAATTAATCTAGCTGCAAGAGACTATATACAAAGTTTGTATCACTTCTACATGCATGGAACTTGGGATATTCCAATCTTTAGAGTATTAACGGTTTAGGCCTTTAATGTTTGAAATAGAGTTACTTTATATCCAGTCGCAATGTGGACGAAACCCCGCGTGATATCGTTGCGGAATGTGTTTACAGATTTGCTGGCATCAGGTAAACAATGTCCACGAAAAATCCGTTTTTTTCAAATTAAAAAAAAATCGGATTTTTACAATAAACCATTATATAGTCAGTGTCTGTGATTTTTTTATGCTACATAACAATAACTCTTAAATACAAAAAGATCAAGTTGAAATGAACTTCAGAATTGTGAAAATATCACATATGTGATATAAAGATATAAATAAATATAAATGTGTATAAACAGCTTACCATAAAACTCTCTGATGACACTGTCAAACTGTTTGAAGCCGTGACAGATTTGTATATTAGTTTTAGTACTGTAGATATTGGTACCAGTATAGTACATGATGTAGTAATAATATCCGGTCGCAGAGTCATAATATTCGCTCTCACATGTTGGTGGAGGACCTGCCATTAAAAGATAAAACATTCTTACACGACCTCTGAAGAATGTATCGTTTCAGAAACTGAATTCTGGGAACGTCATTTTATTTGGATAGATTTTCATGGGTCAAGACGTCATTTACGAGGACGCTGAGACACAATCTACAAAACAGAAGGTATAGTACTTCCTTCGTCAGATGTATACACCTAGCCCACCAATGACTTTTGGAGTTAGGAGACTCTGTTTCGGAGATTGGTTGTGATAGCGCAATGCATTTTACGACGACTGAAGTAGAATTTCTGATTCGGTTTATTGACAGAATTTTAATTAGACAAAATATTTTTTTTTTAAATATTCTTGGTTTAATACACAACACACCCGTCATATTTTAAAAATTATTTGTACTTGAAAAGTACAAAAGGTCAATATTGGTACTATAATGGCACGGCAAGCTCCAAACAGCGGTCAACGTTCGTACCTCAGCTTATAAATCGTTACTAGCCAAAAATAGGACGTGTCACCACTGTTTCGGAGTTTGATGGCACCAGATTCAAAATGGTTAACACAACTGATATATCTGAACATAAATTTTGCAATTTATCTTCGAGTATAGAATTTTTTAGAAAGATTTCTATTCAACAAATATTTAAATTAGTTATGAAATACCATATTGTGATCCGGATGATGTGTAGAAATCTGTCATTGTGTATGTCGAACCAAACTTTCGTTTAATTTCTTCTGTAACAAAGTAATAGCTAGTTGTCCACGTTGTTGGGAATCCGGCTCCAGAACAAGTCGAAGATGTTACTTTCACTGAGAAAAAAATTATAAACAGTTTTCGCCCTAAGGAAATCAGTTTAATTATGCTATTTTTGATAGATATACAGCACTTGCATTATTAATATCATTTTTTTTTGTATTTGTTTTGAAATTGAGTAAACGTCAAAAATATAGATTACATAACATATTTAAGACAACATGGAGTCAGTATTATGTCGTTGTATGTAAATTAATATCATTAATGCTATAGATATCACACAATATCAAATGGGAATATTCCAGCTGAATAAAATTCAACAATATCAAAAAAGAAAGTTTGATTGATGAATTGCTCCTAATGGTTTCAATGGCTTTGATTTGGGTTCCACGTAGACGTATATTGATTAAAGCTTACATGAAGTATTGTATAAAAGATAAACAACAACGGTAATACATCATTCCATAAAATACGAAAAATTGTATTTTTAAATAAGGTGAACTAAATGTAAAGTGAACAAAATAAACAACAGGTGGAGGAATATGGAGGAAGATATCCGCCAGTTCATTGTTTCACTTTAATTTGGAATTCTGACATTGCATTTTGCAATCTTTAA
>JARWCS010324742.1:0-12588 GCA_034783895.1 Geukensia demissa | reverse complement strand
TCATGCGCATCTACAAGCTATATGCAACCATTCTATAATAAAATTAAAAGCCTGCCTTCAAAAATGTAGGAGGAGTTAACGTCACAAGAATGTGTGACGGACGGACGGACAGACGGGGGTAACGACAATATCCCTGAACTTTCATTCGAAAGTGCGGGGATAATTAGTTTTCTAAAAAAAAAACTATCTGCAGAAAACAACCTCCAACAAATACAGGTATGTATAAAAACAGCTGTAATAATTTCAGATCAAAATTTCATATTTCTAAATAAATAATGCAAACTAAATCATATTTATGTAAAAAAATATATGGCACAGTTACAAATATTAAATTTACAAAAGACCTATTAGTATGAATAAACTAGGTGAAAACATTCTATCTGTATATAAGGCTTTCATTAATATTAATTTGTCAAGACATTCATTCTTCATGAAAAAAAGTATTTTCCCTCAAGAACCAAAAAATGAACCCTCTCCATGTCTACCTTCCATGTATTAGATATTAACCATTATAATTATTTTACTTATCACAAAAACCTCCAATATGCATATGTACAACACATCTACAAAAGGTTATTTTGAAACTATAAATTTTAATTATGCATTTTGTTTTAAATTAAAAAGAAATGCATCACTTAAGTTTTGGGTCATATCACAGAAGTATGACTGGATTAAGAAAAAGTTAATATTATCTCACTATTTTAAATACTTGTTCCTTTCAATAACCTGAATAACTTAGTTTATAAGTTGAGTCATATTTATCTAGACCCTCCCAGGATTCTCTTTCACTCACATGATACACAGCAATCTAAGGACCATTTCTCTCTTACCTAAGTATTAGGTTGTGATTGGCTCAGTGTTTTAGACAAAAGGATTTTTAAGTGAACTTCTGTCAAACCAATTTTTGTTAAATGTAGCAATTGTAGTTGGTCCACGGGGATGCTGGATAAAACTGAGTGAAGACCACCTAAGAACCATTTTAATTAAATTGGGTTCCAGTTGGCAAGATTTTTACATGAATTTCCCATAGGATCCCATTACACATAAATATTCAGTGTTATTTTATAAGGTTAGTTATTGGTCATACATGTAACAAAGATGATGTAGGATTTCATAAAAACAAATGTAAACTTATGTTTACTTTCAATATTACATATACAATATAACTGTTAAAACCAAAATTAGTTTCCATTCAACAATATAAATAAAATATTCATGTATTGTATTTGAAATTTTTAAAGTGATTTATTGTTAATTGTTTAACATTTTTTGCATGGACTGCCAACTTTTGACTATCTTGATTAAATTTGACAAGAGTTGTCTCCCATGTCAGCTTGAAATTTTGCTAGGCAGAACAAGTTTGGAAGTAATTTAAAAAAAAATGTGAAAATATGGTCCTGTAAAAACAAAACCAGCATTAAGTCGGAGAAATCTTGTAAACATCATCCCATTGAGTTCTCACATTTTCTGTTAGTTTGTTCATGTTATCAATCTGAGCTAATTGTTAAAGTTATTTTCTCTTATGAATCGTGTATTTTATCTATTTCTTGCATGAACTGACATTTGAATTATATTTATTTATAATTAAGTGATAAAGCAGATACTCATTTTTGATTGGCCAATCCTATGATTTGATAATTTTTTGAGACATTTCTTTTGTCTGGTCTGGTCAAGTCTGGTTTTGCCAGATCCTTGTTTACTCAGCGTGTATTATAAGTCATTTAATAAAACTATATCATTATTCATGAAAATTTAGAATTTCAAAATCAATAACAGCTCTTTATCACAAAATTAAATACTAAAATTTGGATGTCAATAATACAGATAAAACTGAAAGTCATGAAAATCTATCAGAAAAATCAAATCCCCCTTAAAGCTAATAAAATAAAATGCATGTATTGTAAAGACAATAACAGTAGAATCTTCATACAGCTTTGTTCACATAATTGTGATAGTTTGTTCCATCTGGTAAGAATGGAAACTGTGATCCATATTCTCTCATTATTGTGGAATAAGCCACGGCCTGTGGTATGAAGTTAGGATTTCCTAATGATGTGTTCATGTGCTGCATAAATGGGTCATTGGGGTCAATATTATGTTGCAGTGGCGCAGGTCTCTCCATGATATTGGTGTAAACATGACCTTCAGGATTTGTATTATACCTCATTCTATGCTGGCCATCATCCATGTGCTGGGAAGGTTCATTCTGTTGAGAATGAGGTGTAGGTGGCTGCTGTCTCATTGTTGGTTGTCTGTGAGGTGATTGAACAGGGGTTGGAGGAGACTGTTGAATACTGTAGCAATGTTCTGACTGTGGATGGCTGTTTTGTTGGTGGTCAACATTCATTAACATACTTGGCACAAATTTCAAGCCTTCTGTGATTTCATCAGCCATAGAAACAGGTGTGACAGGTTGGTACATGTCAACAGAAGTTGGAATATCTCTTGGCAATGTTTGATATTGTCTTTTGCGTGGTTTGCTTACTTTCTCTTTCTTTTCTACCATGAATTTTGGATTCAAAAGATCAGTTTTGGAAATAGGAGCTTTGGTTGGTTGATCAAGAGGCTGAACTCTTCTTACTGGAGGCAGAATAGTATCTGCCCCATGCACAGCTTTGAGGTGTCTGCGAAGGTTGTACATCCTTTTAAATGCTGTTCCGCACCAACATTTGTGTTCTTTTTCTGTTGAATGTACCTTGTAATGTCTTTTAAGGGCATTCTTTGCTTTAAATGTCAGTGAACATAGACTGCAGGCAAACTGTCGTTCATCGCTGTGCTTATAAGCATTGTGCATCTCTAAGGTTTTCTTTGCATGAAAAGCAGCCCCACATAGTTCACAAACAAAATTCCTCTCTGCCTCAAAGTGGAGTGAAAGGTGGCGTTTGAGGTTGTTGGCTTCACGGCACTGATATCCACAGTGCTGACATGTATGCGGTTTCTCTCCTGTGTGGTACCTCATATGTCTCTGTAATGCATGTTTTCTGTAAAAGAAATTTAAACCAAACATTTGTTAATCATATTCCTTAGTTTAATAAATACTGTTAACTAAAGAATAATATATGCCTAAATCTGCATCACATACTGTATCAACCTGAACTACCAATATCAGCCCAAGTAACGGAGGCCGAATGTTGAAATTGATATCAGTTCAGTCTTTAACATACAAATAGAGTTCATTTCTGGGACATTGTTTGATACAAAATATCATCACAAAAAGTCAACAAATGATTTGTAAATTGTAAAATTAAAATGTGTGTGAGAATAGGCTATAAAATGAGGCTTGTGATATAGGGTATGCAATTAAGGGTACACATGTGACAAAGGGATATGTGATACCATGAATACCTGATACAGGTTTGACAAGCAGAACTGTGTAACATATTCAGACACTCATTATTTCTCTTCAAATATATGTCTAATACCAACTTATATCTATTTGTGATAGAGCCAAGATTGATCATCAATTATGCTTACTGTAGTTTAACAAAAGACAAATAGAACTGTTTCTGAATAATATGTGTATATTTGGCCAACTAAAAATCTTCCCACACCTCAAACTAGTCAAATTATGGTAAATTTCTCAGCTTTAAATAGATTTGATTGGTAAATACTTATTCATATAAATTTTTGTTCATCTTGTCTGCAATCTACTAAACCATTGTACTAAACCAGAGGGACCTTAAGAATGTAATACTGAACAGGGTTTGATTGCTGATGATCATTTATACAGGAGAAAGAAAAGACAGTACGGAGAAAATATGATAAGTTTTGTTGTCCCCCGCATTTCATGAAAGACACCGGGGACTTTAGAATTCAGGTTCCGTCATTCCGCATTTCCTTTCCAGACTATAACTTGAGATCCACTTGCCCAATTTGAACCAAACTTATAAAGTTGGTAGTAATATGAAAGGGGAAGAAACCTAACAATTTTGAAGTCAAAAGGTCAGAAAATTTTCCTTTCCAGATTCTAACTTGAGTTTGCCTTACCCAATTTCAACAAAACTAGTATCATAGGAAGGAATAAGTGATTGGAAGAACCCTATAGATTTTGAGGTCAGTAGGTCAAAGGTCAAGGTCACTATAACTGGAAAAATATTTGGAAAAATAGAAACTTTTTTATTTCTCATTGGATTTGATGGGGGTTTTTTGCAAAATGATTTCTTGTAAAAAATGCAACAAAACTTACACCAAGTATTTTTGATGTATATCTTACCGTTTTCAAGATACAAAGGGCCAAAAGGGGCTGAAATGTGTCATTTTGTGCTGTGTGGGAAATTTTTATTTTTTATCTGATTTTGATGGGATGTATTTCATTGGATTCCTCTTAAATAAAGATTTGATAAGTATGCCATTAGATTTTTGCTATCTCTTACCGTTTTTGAGATAATTGGGGCCAAAGTGGCCGAAAAACACAATTTTTGGAATTTTTTAATTTCTCATTGGATTTTGATGGGGTTTGTTGCAAATGATTCTTTGTGAAAAATGCAACTGAAGTTACCCCGATCATTTTTTAAAATTTTATATCTTACCGTTTTCCAGATGCAAGGGGCCAAAGGGGCTGCAAAGCCTCATTTTGTGCTGTGTGGGAAATTTTTTATTTTTTATCCGATTTTGATGGATATTTTCATTGCAACCCTCTAAAGAAAAATTTGAACAAGTATGACAACAGATTTTTGCTATTTCTTACTGTTTTCCAGATAATTAGGCCAAAGTGGTCGAAAAACTTTTTTATTTTATTTCTCATCAGATTTGATATAAATGACTCCTTGTGAAAAATGCAACAAAACTAACCATTACTAATTTCAGGTATATATATCTTTTAACATTCATTAACTAATAAGCTCTTCCATTTAACAAATCTAAAAGGTGGGGGACCTTGAGCACTGCTCTATTCCTATTTCTATCTGCTTCATCTTATACAAACAGGACCACCTCGGTGGTGTAATGGTTAGCGTGCTCGCCTCGAGTGCAGAAGGTCGTGGGTTCGATACCCGGCTGGGTCAAACCAAAGACATTAAAATTGGTATTTGTTGCTTCTACTCTAAGCACGCAGCATTTAGGAGTAAGACCAAAGACTGGTCCGCCCAGAGTCAGAATAATGTGTCTCGGTAATGTGGCATGTCTTCCTGCGGATTGTTGCTTTTGTGAGCTAGCACGTTACAAATCTGGCTCAGCATGTTGGTCTAGTACAAAGCAGGGTTCATTAATGATCATCATTAATTAATATTTTCTTGTCCTGAATATGCATAAAATATTTGCCACTGGGCATTAAGCAACATTCATTCAATCAATCAATATTGGTGAAACACAGCCTCATGATGTTTTGGAATTTTTAAAGTCCAAGGTGATCCACTTTTTAAGCACCATGTCTGATCGTCACAATAATTGATTTAAATGTCAAATTAACTTGGTTTCATGTTTAGTTTGTTCATTATATATTAAAACAATAAGTTTATTTTATGTCATGAAAATAACAGTTAAATGTAATAAAAAATATAATTGAGCATATTCCAATTATTTCCATATTTTATGAGGTTTGATTTTAATATTTTTGTCTCACCTGCAACGAAGTCATGAAAGCGAGACATAAGTGTTACTTTCCGGCGGCGGTGTTAGTTTTTTTTTAAAGCTCTATATCTCTGAAAGTATTAATGATAGGATGACCATAAAAGTAGTGTGCTTATTGTTCATGATATGAAATTATCGACCAACCACATGACATTGGTAATTGACCTACTTTGCATTGTTCATAACTCTTAAATCTCCAGCGTCATTTTCATTCTGAAGTCAGTTTCTCAGTAACTATATATGATAGGTCAGCAATTTTGGGTATGATTATTAGGAGTACATGTCAGTCTGCCACATGTCTTTTGTCGTTGACCTCATTTTCACGGTCCATTGACTAGGGTCAAGTTTTCATGCTTAGGTCTATTTCTCATTTACTATAGGTGGTAGGTCAACAAAATTGGGTTTGCTTATTGATTATTAGGAGTACATGTCAGTCTGCCACATGTCTTTTGTCCTTGACCTCATTTTCATGGTCATTGACTAGGGCCAAGTTTTCATACTTTGGTCTATTTCCCACTTACTATAAGTTGTAGATCAAGAATATTTGGTGTGCTTATTGATAATTAGGAGTACATATCCATCTACCACATATCTAATGTCTGTGACCTCATTTCACGGTCCTTTGACTAGGGTCATGTTTTTATGCTTAGGACTGATTCTTAGTAACTGTAAGTGGTAGGTCAACAGTATTGGAGATGCTTATTGGTTGTTAGGAGTACATGACAGTCTGCCATGTATCTTATGTCCTTGACCTCATTTTCATTGTTCATCGATTTTAGTCAAGTTTCATAACTGATCAACAATAACTCACCTTCTTTATCATGTTTTCAGTTTCTGATTATTGATTTGTTTTATTTAAATGTCCTGGTGCTATTACTTGTTGAATATTTAGATTAGAAAATTATTGTGTCAAGACATTTATAGGGTCAAAGCTGCATATACAGGTGAGACATTTTTATGTCCACACTTGTTTTATATTTTTATTTATTTTTTTCCAAAGCAATATTACATATAAACTGTATTAAACAATCTTATAAGTAAGCTCTGCATTAGACATCTTTACAAATACAAAAAAATAACTATTTACTATATACAAAGACATATGTTATAAAAATCATTTCAGTACATATATTACAAATGAAAATCAATTTGAATACTATTATTTAAAAAGTGTCAAACTACAGAGTACAGATGTATGTTAGTTACTTTGGTGTTTTTTTTTAAGATAGAAAGAAAGGTGTGGGAAAAAGAAAAGTTGTAAACTATAGTTGATAAACTTGGATAAAAAGAACTAATAAAGAGAGGACCTGGAAGAAGAGTAGCAAGGGAGAGAGAGAAAATTTAGCTTGGTCATTGTGTTCTTTTTTCCAAAATGTGTTTGCCTTATTTATTCATATCATTGCATGTCAGTGTTACTCCTCTTATGTGTATTTTGATTATAAGAGAAGTCTGGAAAGAGTGAAGAAAAACAAAAAAAAAGGGAACAAAAACAAAACATAAAAAACATAGTGAGATATGCATGGTCATTACATTTCAAATATTGCACTCCATTTAGTCCAATCTTCGTTAAACTTTTCTATCTTTTGTGCTAGTAATGCTGCATATTTTTCTGTTTCATACAGATTATTTAAAGACCTAAGTAATCCTTGTAATGACAAGGTTTTACTTAAGCATCTACAAGAATATATGTAATGTTTAATTTTCAATAGGAGTAGATTGTTTACTTTAGAGTGTCTTGAATGTGTAATTCCAAATATGAATGTTTTTTTTATTGTAGTTGAGTGGAGAGACTGAATTCTCTACCAGCCAATTTTCAAAGTTATCTCTTTTCACATTCCCATAAAAGATGAATCATAGTTTCTGGGTGATTTCCACAAAACTACATAAAGGGTTTGCTAGAATTTTTATTTTTGTTAAGAATGAGTTGGTTTTCAGAATTAAGTGGTTTATTTTATATTGAAACTGAAGTAATTGGGAATTGCTTGTTACTACACACGGTAGTTTATATACATTTTTTAAAAATCTGAGTCATTAAAGTTAAACATCTGCATAACCTTCCCCTTGTTTGTCTATTTTGACACCTCTTTCAGCAGTACTCTATAAAAATCTTTTGAGCCTTTCGTGTTTTTTAGAAAAATAGAAATATTATATGGCTTATAAGGGTAGAATATTTTTAAAGGATTTCTCTGGTTTTTGGTATATTTTTCAGCATTTTTCTTCAAACACTGGGTTATTCCATAACATTTTAAAGAAATAGTTTGGATATCAAATTCTTTTTGAAAATTATGAAATGATAATAGATCTCCAGCCTCATCAAACAGGTCATTAAAAATTTTTACTCTCTTTTTGAACCATTCTTTGTAAAAAATAGTCTTACCATCAATTTCAATGTCAGTGTTGAACCATATAGGGGATTTAAGATGGTCCTCCTAATAATGATTGTTGTCCTGATTTAAAATTTCAACCCATACATCAAGGACATCTACCCAGAAAGGATTTGAACATTTCTTTAGACTCATTTTTATGTTGTCTATTCCTGTTTCTGTTAACTCATCAAAATTAATGTCAAAAGATTTTAAAATGTCATTCAATTTGTCATTATTTATTAATCTTATCCATATTGCTTTTATGGAATTTAATGTCTTAAGATGTATCATTTTTAAACCACCCTCGGAATATTCTTTTGCTAATGTTTCCCTTTTACATTGCCAATTGGTTTTTGCCAAATAAAATTAAAAAATAATCGATTCAGATTGAAATGTATTTGTCATCTGGATTTGGAAGGGCTGGGAACAAATGAATTAGTTTTGGTATAACTAGTGTTTAGATAACAGTTATTCTACCTATTGGTGTTAAATTTCTTTTACTCCAACTCTTTATAAGGGCACTGATTTCAATAACTTTTTATCATAGTTCATTTTAATCATTTCTAACAGATCTGAATGAAAATCTGTTCCCAGATATGAAAAATTCTTTTTGCCCCAAGAAAGTCCCAACTCTGGACACAGTATATTTTGGCTTTATTTTGATAACTTATTTTCTGTGTTAATATTTTTCAATCTTTTAATGTTTTTGTTACACCGGATTTTAATAGTCAATATTTCGGCCTACAGAATAAATAAATAAGGGGAAAGGTGATCTCCTTGTCTGAATCCTCTCTGAATTTCAAAAAAATCTTATAGATGCCCACCTTGATTTACTGCAGAAATAATATTACTATAAAAGACGGTGACCTATTTTTGTATACATGGCCCAAAATTTAAAAATTGTAGAACTTTATGTAGAAATCTCCAGGAAATTGTATCAAACGCCTTTTCAAATTCGATAAATAAAAGAAGCCCTTGAATGTTTTTATCCTCTGTCATATTCATTAGATTGTAAAGTATGCAAAAATTCTCACCAATGTATCTACCTAAGATGAAACCTGTCTGGTCAGGGTCGATAAGTTTTTCCAGATGCAGTTTTATTCGATTAGCAATAACTCCTGAAGCAATCTTGTATGAGGTATTCAAAAGTGTGATTGGCCTCCAGTTTTTTAGATATTGTCGAGGTTTATCTCCTTTTGGAAGACACGTTATTATACCTTGTCTAAGAGTTACTGACAGTTTTCCTTTTACCAAGATCTGATTAACTGATCTTACAAGAAAAGGACCTAAACATTTCCAAAAAACTTTGAAAAATTCAATAATGAAACCTAATGACCCTGGACTTTTTTCATTTTTCATATTTTAAGCAAACTGAAGCTTTGGATAAAGAGATTTACTCTTCTGATTGATCTGATTCTGTATTAGTTAGTTTAGGCACTTTGATATTTTCAAACTCATTATCAAAATTTTTCAACAAATTTGATTCTGTAGTTTTGGATGAATATAAATCTTGGTAAAAATTCTTTACCTCTTGAATAATCTCCTTTTTGGTCACTTATTACAGCCCCATTTTCTTTTTGGATTTTTAGTATAATTTTATTTGTAAAATTTCGAGACGGCAAAAATATTTTGTTGGCTTTTCCCCTTCCACAATCCATTGAGCTTTTGATCTAATTAACTTTCTTTGTGGCAACTCTTGGAGTTCTTTCTTTTTGTTTTCAATATCATTAAGATTTATATTTGTCATGTCATCTTTTTCTTCAAATCTTAATATTTCCTCAATTAACTTATTTTCTTTATCCTTTTCTTGTTTTTTCTGAAAGCTACTATATGAAATTATTTTTCCGCGGATTTCCATTAAAAGCATTTCATATAAGAGCTGATCATCAATAGTGAACTAAGTTCTAAATCTAAATCTGGAATACCGTATAACTGGTAATTTTTGTGGTAATCTCATTTTCACTTTATTTCGGGGTAACTGAAGATTGCAAAATTTAAAACCCGCAAAATATTTTATTTAGCATAGTAGATGTAGCCCTTTCTTTGATAAACAAAGAAATCCTGACTATCGGTATATCAATTTTATCATGATTGACAAGTGTTCACTTTCATCCTGTTAATTAATTTCTTTTTTTGTGTTCTGGTTAATCAGTGGGTAATTAATATATTCTACCTGCATACTGCTCGCACATCTACTGTTATGATAAGCAATAGATAATTAAAAGAGAGTGTTATAATTTTGATAAACTCTTTAATACAGTAATTGGTATACATATCTGATCATTTCGAGATTGAATTGAAAACAACTAAGTAGACTGTTTTAGTGGGCACCTTTTTCGCCATGTATATCTTTTTTTATTGGGAAAAATTTCTCTAAAGGAATCAATCAGATTTTTATTTTTGATTGTTTCTGATAGTTTAGACCTTGCTTTTTCATTGTTTATATTTACATAGTTATAATAATCCAAATCTGGATTTTTATCACAAGATTAAAATCTCCGCATAATATATGTACAACGAATTGTCAAAGTCATCTATTATTTCCAATATTGTTTAAAAAAAAATTGCTTAGTTGTTGGTATACAAACTTTCTGTTTCATGGGACTATTTTCCTATAGGGAATGATAAAGAAAGTTTTCATCACAAAAATCCCAACTCCTGGAAATTGGCATGTATGAAAATGAAAAGATATTGGGTAAATGTCAGAGAGATACTAAACTCCAACTATAAGAAGAACAGATGAAATTAGCAAATCTAGAGGTCTCCACAAGGCCTTCAACAAGCGTGAAATACAACTCCTTGTGAAAAACTTAATATCACCCCAAAGTAGGGTATGGTTATAACTGGTATTAGATTCATTTAGAAGTCTTTATGAATATTTGCCATAAACAGTGTATGCCAAATATCTGCTGATAGACCATGTTGCCAAATTGTACATAAATATTATCAGGAAGGAATTCCATAGCCAAAATCATGTTTTAAATTCAATCTGCGATTTTTTTTGGAATACGGTAAAAAACCATGTAGACAGCATTTTTCCAAATTATTATAGATTAAATGGTCATTAAGTGATTTTCCCATAGGGTCCAATATGATCGACAGATGATTCATAAGTGTGATAGACGACCTTCTACTGATCATTCTTACAATGTTCTAATTAAATTAGATCAGTGGTTTCTGACAAGAAGATTTTCAAAGTTTCAATATCATGTTGCTCTGTATAGATTTGACATATGTTGTAACAAAATTTGTTTGCTGTCTGATATTATCTTCTGGTACTAGTACATAAAGTGAGTGGGGGTACTGAGCATGACTTTGCATGCAACTCCACTTTGAAAAACAAGTAATTTGATCATCAGTGTTATTTCTATGCTTTAAAACTTTTCCTCAGATGATCTGGCTGAAACTGTAACTTTTGATCCTAGTCTAATCGGTAAGTGAATTGCATAACATAATATGATGATGAAGTTTTTGATTTAGCATGCCAAGGTGAGTATTCTTTTTAATATTTTTACAATTAATTTTTAAATTTTTTTAGGAGTTTAACTCTTTGAAAAATACTCATTTTTTTATAATATACATATGAATGACAGGTAATTCTGGTTTCTTTTTTTTTTTTTTTTCTAGTTGATTCTGATTCTTTTCAGGTTATGCTCCGGAAGCTTGCGGTAATAATTTAAGGTTTCTATATTCCCATAACATCCCCTTTTCTCATAGCAACTGTATACTTTGTAAGCAATGTGATTCACATTTTTTAGTTGTAAATGATCCTCTTTCCTATAGACTGTGAACACTGAAAATAATAAAATTGGTTTGCACTGTATTGTTTTGTTGCTACAGATCCATTTGTTATGTCATATTATAACCCATTCCTCTGTAAGTTGCCAATTATTTTACCCTAAGAAATAAGATCCAAGTTTTGGCATTTTTTTTCCTTTAAGCATGAGATCCAAATTTTACAAATTTGGACAGTTGACCATAAAGAATCAGCTTCCAGTGAACAATTGAATTTACACATTTTTATAAGACTGCAAAAATGTAGGTCATGTCGTTGGCATCTTCTTAACTTTTGTTGTTGCGAACCCTTTCATCTGATATTTTATACAGTTACCCCTAGTGTTAGATCTGGTGTTTTATTGATGTTGGGGATTCTTGCTCCCCCTTTTAAGCTCACCTGGCCTAAAAGGCCATGTGAGCTTTTCTCATCACTTGGCGTCCGGCGTCCGGCGTCCGTCGTCCGTTCACAATTACAAAAAAATCTTCTCCTCTGATACCGCTCAGCCAATTTTGACCAAACTTTGGTGGGATGGTCCTTGGGTAGTCCTCTTTCAAAATGTGTCCAACGACCCCGACCTCCTAATAAAATGGCCGCCAGGCTAAAAATAGAAAAAGGGAGGATGAAATTTTAAAAATCTTCTCCTCTCAAAGTATTGAGTGAATCTTGATCAAACTTGGTTAAAATGGTCATTGGATGGTCCTTTACTAAAATTGTGTCCGATGACTCCTTCCTCCGAAACAAAATGGCCGCCAGGCTAAAAATAGAAAAAAGGGGAGATGAATTTCAAAAATCTTTTCCTCTGAAACTATTGTGCTAAGCTCTACCAAACTTTACTGAAATGATCCTTAGGTGGTCCTCTTTCAGAATTGTGTCCGA